>JAZGTK010017822.1:0-12116 GCA_036877625.1 Ambastaia sidthimunki
AATGGCATCGATATTGGCCATCGATCCAGTTGTAATGTGCTCTCTGACGCCCCCTACAGGGAGAAAGAGGAAGTTCTGGATCTCCTGGAACTCCCGGTGTGAAAGGGCCAGCTGTATGTATTTCTTTTAATCATTGTCATTTTTTTCTTTTCAATAACGTTGATCAATTCATATTAGATCGTTTCGTGTTTTATTTTATAGGGGACACCAGGGGGACCTGGACCTAAAGGCGATTCTGTAAGGAGCTCTTTTAGATATATAGCACGTTAAAACTAAGATGACCTGTGGTAGAATTGTGATATTTATAGAAAACAATGATTTTTAGGGAAGACGAGGCGACTTTGGACCCAAAGGCAGCACTGGACCGAACGGGCCAAAAGGAGAGAGGGTCAGTGTCTAAAGTCACTGTAGATTTATTTTCATACAAAATTTACAAAGATGTTGGTCTCTGTTAAAATATTTTATCAGTTAATAACTTATTATTGAGTTAATAACAGTCTCGTAATTGTTAACTTTTGTTTACAATTTGTAATCTCACTGCCGATTAAATAAATTGATTATAATTGGACAGGGTGAGCCAGGTCCCGAGGGGCCGAGGGGGCCTGCAGGTGGAGCAGGAAATCAGGGCTCTAAGGTAAGAAACTGAAACTGATTTGACTATCTGATGGTCATCGTAGCAATGCTGATTGTTATAGTTAAATATTAAGGTGGGCTTTATTGAACAATACATGTTTGTTGGCTTTTGTTTTAAAATTCTAGGGGGATATAGGACTTCCAGGACCAAGAGGCCCACCAGGAGCTGCTGGGGAACCTGGAAGAAATGTAAAAAAACCTTAAAAATTAAGCTGCCCTGCTGCCTTGTTACACATTAATTTGATGTTCAAACAAAAAGTGCTTTTTTAGTATGAATGCGTCTTTAATGGTTTTAAAATGGCTTTCAAGAAATCCTAAGGTTATGTCTAATGATCTGAAACAAATTAACTTTACAGAGACTGTAATGTTTAATTTCTCAGAGGAAAATAATCATAAAAAAAAAATTTTGTTCATTTACTTTTAAACTACTCTGTCAGACTGACTTTTTTTAACTGCCGAACCACATGCACAGGATTGTGGGATATCACAAGCATTTTAATGCAGCATTTTAACCATCTGGCCACATCAGTTTCAGGTTGTTGTTAGCGAATTTCTCAAAATTAACAATGACAAATGTTGTGTCCATGGTTACATAACAGTACAATCTGCTTTATTAACCTATAAGTGTGATGCCAGGATTGGTTTTGCAGAAGCAACAAACATTTTTTTTCATTACAGGGTTCACAAGGTGACCCAGGTGATGCTGGCCCCAGAGGTGACCCCGGGCCCCCAGGACCAAAGGTACACCAGCTTACAAAGTCTTTGAATTTCTTATGAATTCTATTTTACAATGAACCTAAATATAAGTAGCTTGTTTGTTTATTATAAATGGAAGATGCTGTATGTTTTTCATTAGGGTGATTCTGGTAGATCTGGATTCAGCTATCCTGGACCAAGAGGACCTACGGTACCGTAATTTGATAAACATGCACCGCAATTTTTACGTTTACTTAGACTTGAGTGTTTTAGATCACATCTTCCCAGCTAACAACTTTAGGTTGTAAAAACGCTTCTCTACTGTTTCCATTAAGCAACACAAAATAAAAAATTTTGTTTTGAAAGTTTTTTTTTTTTAATTGTTCTACTAACAACTTAAGAATAATGTTTTTATTATTTTACTAATGTCACTGCAAGAATGCTTTTTAATAACATTGAGAGAACTTTTTGAGAGCATTAGCCAACATTTCGAGAACATTTCTTGTTAGCTGGGTTGTTATGTCATATGTAAATCTGTTGTTTTGTTTCACAGGGTGACAGGGGTGATAAAGGGGCACCTGGACCAAGAGGAAGCAGGGGTGACTGTGGTCCAAAGGGTGACCCCGGCCCTAAAGGAACACCAGGACAACCAGTGAGCAAATCTTACCATTTTAGCTTTATAATTTTCAAAAATGTTTTAAAATGTTAGTCATTTGTACTTTAGTAGAACAGTAAAGAAGATTTTTAGTTGAAACTGTGGCTGCCACCGTATTAAAAGTCAAAAAGTTACAACATTACTAGCTGTAATACTAAGCCAGTTTTGATTTTATATTGGCTTAAAAAGAGCGAAGAGATCTTTATTATGGGCCTAGCAGAAAGATTAGATGATACAGCACAGGGGGCCGATAAGGACTTTGTCACATGACTGTGTTACAGGGTGAGCCTGGACCCACAGGAGAGCCCGGGCCAAGAGGAACTGTGGGTGATCCAGGAAGAAACGTAAGTTTGCTGGCTGTCATTGTAATGTTTACTGTATGGAGAAGCTGATATATGCATATACTCTATCACATACGGTAATAGTGCTTCAAAAACAGTAAATTAGCACATTATATAGTTTAAATGTTGAGAGTGTAAATTTAAGGTTGTTTTGAATTGTGTTTTTGACAGGGTGATCCTGGCCCAGAAGGAGATCCTGGCCTTACTGTAAGCACAAAAATTCAGATTGTGTAATCTTTTAAAGACCGGGTAGGCGTTCTATTAGCATTTTTTGTTATGCTGTTTAAAAGCCCTGACAGCAATCACTAAGCAAAGTGGTCTAAATATCTATATCTGTCTGTCTGTCTATCTGTCTGTCTGTCTGTCTGTCTGTCTGTCTGTCTGTCTATCTATCTATCTATCTATCTATCTATCTATCTATCATCTATGTCTATATATATCGCATTTTAAATTATATATATGTATATTTATTTAGGAATGCGATGTTATGAACTACATCAGAGAGACCTGTGGATGCTGTGGTAAGATTCTTGTAACTTTAACTAATCACTCTTTTAACTAATCAAAAGCATTTGGTTTGGTACTGAATGTTGGCTTCGGTTAAACATGAGTCATCTTCTGTGTTTCAGACTGTGAGAAGAGATGTGGAGCTCTGGATATTGTGTTTGTGATTGACAGCTCAGAGAGTGTGGGGCTGACAAACTTCACCCTGGAGAAGAACTTTGTGATCAACACCATCAACAGGCTGGGCTCAATAGCAAAAGATCCCAGTTCTGAGACAGGTCCAATTTGTTGCATTGTTAAAAAATATTATTACCTGATTAGTGGTGCTAATCTTAAAAGAGGGTTCATGCATAAAACTAAATAAAGCATAGCTGCACTTTTAATAAGTTTAGTAGTAGTTTTATCAAAGGTCATTTTTTAAATCAAAGCCTAATTTATAAAGATACACGGAAATCTTACTGGTAATTTGGTAATTGTACCTTATGTTAATTCTGTAAAATACTGTTAATTTTTTGCATGGCCATTATCTATTAATTGTACAGACTTTTCCGTGCAATGCAATGCAAATTTCAAAATGCAAGTAAAGCAGCTTTAGAAAATCAATATGGAAAAATCCTTATATTCATTTAAAATAAATGTACAGTGTAGTTTTATGAAATCTAACCATCATTTTGCTTCTGCTTTTGCCACATTTCTCAGGAACCAGAGTCGGCGTTGTCCAGTACAGTCACAACGGAACGTTCCAGGCTATCCGTCTCAACGATTCCAGGATCGACTCTCTGTCCGCCTTCAAAGAAGCTGTGAAAAAGCTGGAATGGATCGCAGGGGGAACTTGGACTCCTTCCGCCCTGAAGTTCGCCTACGATAATCTGATTCGTGACAGTCGTCGTGCTAAAGCTAACGTCACGGTGGTGGTCATCACAGACGGGCGCTACGACCCTCGTGACGACGACAAACTGCTGAATTACCTCTGCACGGACACCAGCATCGACGTCAACGCCATCGGCATCGGCGACATGTTCGATCAGCCGGAGGAGAACGAAAGCCTGAAATCTATCGCCTGCAAAAAAGACGGAAGAGTGATGGGCATGAGACGATTCGCCGATCTGGTGGCTGAAGACTTCATTGATAGGATTGAGACTGTACTCTGCCCAGGTGAGTCCTGGAAGCTCACATGTAAAGACTTTAAAGGGCTTACAGATGTCTTTAAAGGTCTTAACACTTTTTGTTTTGTGTTCTAGATCCTGTGATTGTTTGCCCCGATCTTCCATGTAAAGCTGGTAAGTGATTTATCACATCAGTTTGGGTAGATTGAGGCTCTTGTAATGACATTCTGAATTTTGCAGCAAACACAATGTATAGGACAAATCACAAACAATTTGTTCTACATACAACTGCGTTCTAATTGCCTTTCCCACAGGGTTTAAATAGGGGCCAAACGCTCTGCACAATATATATAATATTGTCCAGAAAACTAAGGTATTATGTTAAGTTATTGAACAAGTGCATAACATATCAGTGTTTAAGACGATCTCCTAAGCTTACCCCGATTCACAAACTTATATATATGACAACATATATGTTGTCATGAAATTGTTATGTGTGCTAAACCAGCCCAGTCTTACACAGAAACATCGCTGTAGTGTTGTATACCTGCACACCACCTCAACGTTGCAGTGGGATCGTTTTAGGCGGAGCCAGTTGCTAGGAGGCCCCTAAAACTATTGTTTCAACACTCACTTGCAGATGATGTGGTGTCTACGTGGAATGAGTATTCCTTACACGAGGCCCTTGCCGAGGAGGGGAAGGACAGTCCCATCCCGAACACTGTACAGAGCGTCACAAACTTAATCAACAATCTACAAGAGGCCAAGCACCCAGATACCTACACCAAAGCTATAGCTACATTGACATACTCAGCCCAGAGAGCCAAAATGGCCTCTGGTTCTGAAAAACAGAGATGGACTGATCTGTTTATTGATTCATTTAGAATTGTCTATTCTGACATCATGGGAGACCCAAACAAAGCCCTTGGGCTGTGTTAGGGTTCTGTTTCAAAGGCAAAGGATTGGGTGTTAAGGAAGCACTTGGCCTCGCTGTAGAGTTGTGGTTAAGAAGGACAGTCGTCAAGTAAAATGCTAGCTGGTCTACGCATGCATTTCGTTTCTGCCATCGATTGTTTTTTGCGTTAACAATTACAATCTAACGCAGTTGCTAATACTTTTCTTGAAAATGCAAGACCTAAAAACCTAGCATGGAAAAAGTTTGCATCTGGCTACCCAGCTAACAATTTTAGGTTGTAAGACTGTTTCCCTACGTTTCCAGAAACTAAAATGTTAAAAATATTTTATTTTGCAAGTTCTAGTAATGTTCAAAATATTACACATTGCATTAACATTATTCCTTAGTTATGAGAACATTATTCAAACATTTTTTAATTCTGCAACTTTTTAAATCGTTCCATTAACAACTAAAAAAAAACAAAAAAGTTTTTTAATATGATATAACATTTAAAAAATGTTCTACTAATATTACTGCAAGAACATTTTGATAACCTTGAGAGATCTTTAGAGAACTTAGCCAATGTTCTGAGAACATTCCATGTTAGCTGGGTAGATAAACAATAACTATGTAACTTACATGTCTATGCTAACCCCTGCTACAAGCAGTTTCATTGCTAAGTTAATGTAAAATAGCTTTTTTTTGTCTCTGACCTCAATGTCTGCTGTGCTGTTAATCTTTTTTATTTCAAATGAAAGAAAAGTAGGAAGTAGGTTAAACAAACAGATTTGCTTGCGCAATGTGCCTTCGTGCTAAATTGCTTGAATTCTCAGTGTCTCTAAGATTTAAAGCCATTCTGATCTTACACAGTAAGACTCATATAAATGTGAGATGTGTGTGATGGGTCAGTGTTTTAATGTAAGTGAATTAATCAATCTTACTTGAAGGCTTCATCTAAAAATTGTCATTTAATCACCCTCAAACCAGTTAACAGAGAACGTTCTCAGAATGTTGGCTTATGTTCTCTTAAAGTTCTCTCAAAGTTCTCTGTTATCAAAACATTCATTAATAGAACATATATATATATATATGAACACATATATATATAAATATAACGTTATATATCAAACATTAATTTTTAAGTAGTAAGTGGAATGTTTTAAAAACATTACAGAATTAAAACATGCTTGAATAACATTATTATGTTAATAGGTCTAAAAAATGGATGTTTTAAACATTTTTCAGCTTTTAAAGTAACATTTTTGTTTCAAACCACATCTACTTTCTTATTCCTTGGAACACAAAGGTGATGTTTATAAAGGAAGTTTAACACACAGCCCTTTTCATAGAACAAAAGCAAAATGGTGCTCAGAAAAAACTTTAAAATATCCTCTTTTGTGTTCCACTAAAGAAAGAAAGTCACACATTTAGAAGGACGTGAGGGTGAGAACATGATAACAGAAAGCACAAAAGCATCTGTATATATTCTGTTAATTTTTGAACAGACTTTGTTCATTATCATTTAAATCAGTTTTGCACTTTGCACATTATGGCTGAATTCCAAAGCTTCTTATAGAATGGGAAAATAGACAGATTTTCCCAGATTACTGCTGCTTCATCCTTGTTGATCCCTGTAGTATGTTTTATGGAAATTATTTGTACAACATCTGCACAATTGTGTGGTAAACTGCTTTAACCAATGTTATGGCATTTGGGTTAATTAGTGTATAATTATACATTTGCTAAACTCATTATATATCTTAAATTAACCCAGATATTAATTTGCTTTTTAGACAACATTAAGCCTTAGAGACTTCGCAATGTATAATTTGAATAGAATGTATATACTGTGATGTATATGAACTTATATGAATGTTTATGGCCATGTATGTGGTACAAATTATTAGTTGATTGTTTTTGGCTGGAAATACAAAGTATGTGAATTATCAATGTAAATTTTGGCATTAGCTACAAAAAGAATGTCGAATTTTTAGCCTGCCATTATGATTAATAATTTGAGTTTTCTTTGTAATGCGAAATGATAAACATTTAGTCCAAATGATTATATATGTATATAACACTGTATATCTGAAATGTGCAATGAAAAGGTATTAGCTATTGGACTGCAGGAATTGTTAACTAAAACAATGCAATTTAAATGAGTTTTAACAAATAAATATCTTTTGCAAGCAAATGCTTTTTAAGGTTTATCTATTTAAGAACTAAGACCTCTGTTGTAATTGTTTAGTAATTTTAAAGCATTTTTTTTTCAAATGAATGTGTTTAATGTAATTCCTCATGGTCAAAAAGTTTAGATTTAATAACACCAAGCCCTAAAATTACATTTCAAATGGAGGTTTTTTTTATTGCATATAATACAGGCTACAAATTTTCCATAGTGTTCAACTGTAGAGTTGCATAAGTCTGAAGAATTTAACCAAAACATACATCACTGTTTTTGTATTTTATAGAGCCAGCAGTATCCAACTGCATCCAGCGTCCGGTTGATCTCATTTTCATGTTGGATGGCTCAGAGCGCATGGGTGAGGAGAATTTCCGCTACGCACGGGAGTTTGTGGAGAAAATCGCTCGCAGTCTGACTCTGGCCCGTGGAGATGACGACGAACGCAGCGCCCGGGTGGCTCTTCTGCAGTACGGCGATGAAAGAGACCATCAGCTGGCCTTCAAACTTTCCAACAACACCGATTTCATCGCTGATGCCCTCGCCAAAATGAAGTACCTGGATTCTTCATCCAATGTGGGAAGTGGCATCGTCTACGCTATCAATAACATCGTTTCAAGCAGAGGCACGCGGGTGGCGAGACGAAACGCAGAGCTGTCATTCGTCTTCATCACGGATGGGTTCACGGGCAACAAGAACCTGGAGGAGGGCATTAGCGCCATGCGCAGGGCAGAGGGTGTTTCCACGGTGATTGCCATTGGCAGCGACGTTAACGACGAAATTCTGACAAAGCTTTCGCTGGGAGACCAGACGGCTGTTTTCAAGGGCAAAGATTTTGGCCAGTTGAACAAAGCCAGCTTTTTTGAGCGCCTCCTTCGTTGGATCTGCTGAGGGGTGGGTGGGTTTATATTANGTTTTCTATAATGTGTGATTTGCAACATCTAAGAAATTTGTGAATTTAGGTGTTTCACTAAAAGAAGTTACATCTTTTGTTTCGTTCTTTTGAAAAGCCAAAACTGAAACTTTTTGGTAGATATTGGGTGAACCATTGAAAGAATTAAACTCGCCTAAATTCAGTGATGCACCAGTGGAGATGGGCTTTGGGTCAAAAAATAAAAATTTAACAAGTTCCCAGTAACACGCCCAAAGAACATGTATTAAATGTGTATTTTTACAAATTTACAAGTGTAGTTTTTATGTCTGTATTTTTATGCTGATGGGCCTCTAGCTGAATTAGTTTCATATATTCGTCTACACAAGGTGCTAAACCAAATTAAGACTGGAGTCTGTTTTTATGATGCATCATGGGATACAGTACACTATTTCAAGGGAACAAGAAGCCGTTCCAACAAATACCATTAAGATACATGTATGTTTCAAGTCATAGCTACGTATTAGGGATCAGAGCATTGGTTACACATTATTATTAAAATTTGTGTTGCCATCGATTTAAAAAAGGGTCTGCAAAAACTACAATCTATGCCATTTCTTACTTTTGATTCAACACTTCTTAAGAGCTCTGTTTCAAATGTAATATTCACATATAGTTAAAGCAGAAAGTATGTTTACCCATGTCTTAATATAAATGGTAACATAGCTTTAATCAATCATTTTGAGCACAATATTCAGACATAGTCAATCCAGAAACCAGAAAAGAAATCATTTGAATATTTGACATGCTATTGGGCACTTAAATGATGAATTTCAAAGTTGCTGTTTATCTTACAATAAACCAAGCTGTGGTAACACAACCAAGTGTCTGTGTTTTCTTATGTTCACTGAGCAGTGGGATGGATTGTTGCTTTGTTAGTCACAGAATACAAATGTTGTATTGCGATGCATTTTTAAAAATAACTTTATTACAGCACGTAAATATGTCATGTAACAAAACCAGATTTGGCAGATTTTGGCAGCTTCCGGTTGATGACGTCGGCTGACGTCAGATGACTCGCGCGCGCGCGAGTGTTTCTGAGGAAAACGGAGGTTGCGCGGTTCGGTTCGTACCGATCATCCCGCATTGAAGTCGCTTTGAAACGATGGATGTTTCACAACAAATGGACTTCAGACATTTCGAGAGAGAGTAAGAATCACGTTTTGCAGCGACGTGAGAGTTAAACACGTAGAAATGAAAGTCATTGTTTGGACTGTATGTGAGTCTATTCAATGTTTCCAGTTAAACATAACTTAAATATCTCGTTTAGTACATTATCCAGATTAATTTATTCTACTAGTCTCACTAGAATACATGTCTCTCAGTATAATCGACTAGTTTGTATGTTACACAGAGCGTCGACGACTAGTTTGTTATTAAACTCAGGCGCACATTAAAATAACCATCAGTTTGAGATCTAGGCAGGTTAGTTACCAGGTTAGTTACAGACTTCCTCACACGTGATGTTAGTTTATTTGACTTGTTTTCAGGGAATGCTTCAGTTACCTCGCTAAGTTTCCACAGAGACAAAAGTCAGGATGCTACAACGAGGTAGATCAGCTCATAAATCAGGAAATATTGCATTAAAAACACATTTAATTTGACAATAAATGTTTCTGTAGTGTAGTTGTGTTTTCATTTGTGTTTGGGGTTGCTAGTGTGGATGGTTAAGCTGGTTTGTAATTCATCGCAGGTGAATGTTTTGGTTATCAGTGAGGTCACTGCCAGATCTGTCTCCATGAAACTACAGAGAGCCTCACGGCGAAACCTCAAGAACCTCAAAGTAGAGGAGAGCAGCAGGACCTCAAAGCATGAGTCCCTCAAGAAGAAAGCCGGGTCCACCAGCTCTGTGGTGTTAAGCGACTCGGACTCAAGCCAGTCAGATGGGAATGTTATTGACCTCACTGTGGTCAGTGAAACAGAAGACCAGGATTTGGTTACTAAGCGTCCCAAGAAGCAGCCACTGAGGAGTAGAGATGGATTACTCGGAGAAGATGACGCGGAGGAGTTTGTGGAATCACGAGAAACCTCGGTTCAGAAGGTCTCTCTGGCTCCTGGTGGAAAGGCTGAGGACACTCTAGGAAAATTCAGATGGATGAGTAACACCACTGATGCAGAGACGAGGTCCAGAAGTCCTGTTAGATCTCAAGGAGAAAGCACTGGAGAATCTAAAGTGACATTTGATGAAACCAGTTCTGATGTCTGGGTGCAATCGTCTCCCAGCTCCCCTAACCTTGCTGTTAATACCAGGTGCAAAGAATGCAAAAAACTTTACACCAAGATAAGAAGACAGACGCCTCCTAAAACAAAGACCAGAGACAAGAGTAAGCACTTCTGATGGTCTGTTTTAAGAACTGAGGCTTTGATTTATGCATATGTTTATTACAATGTGTAAAAATGCTTATTTCTTTATCTTAGATCCAACATCTTTATCATGTGACCAGTGGGTTCTTCTTAAGAAGTGGAACCCTCCAAGAGGCCGTCATAGGAAGAAAGGGTTTGTAGCTCTGAAAAATTAATGTCATCGTGCTAATCAGAAGACTTGCATTGAAGCTTTGTTTATTATAGAAACCACATTGGCTGTATACACACTGCAAAGTTTTGGAAGTGACAACGTTTAAGTGTGACACAAAATCTAGAGATGTATTAAAATTCACAGACATCCCACTCTGCAAAAACACATTTCAGGGACAAAGCTCATACCCACCCAGTACATTATATTATAATTAAAGAGTACTGCTTTAAGCAAGTCTATGTATATAATAGACGTATATACTCGTATATTTATATAAGTTGCGGGACGTATATGTATATAAGTTGTGGGAATCAGGGAGCCCTTTATTTTCAGGAGACTTCTGGAACTCCTGGTTGTGCTAGATAAGTATTATTCAGAAGACCCAAACAAAAGCTAAACGACTAATACAGAAGATGTTCTAAATGTTCTAAGATATATCAATGTTTCAATATCTCTTCAATGTCTTCACTAGAGGAAAAGCTCAATTGTTTGAATGTTTACTTTCAGATTATTGTGGACAAGCCTGATAAAGATCAGAAAGCTGGCAGTACAAAACTCCAGAAACAGAACTCAGAACATCTGCTCCAGATCTCATGTGTTTCAACAGCGGTGAGTTCAGATGGCTTTCAGTATCAGAATTAAATCTGAATCAGCTTCATACTGACTCCCAAACATGAACGTGTTAAGTTGAATTAGCCCTGATATTGCCAGTAGAAGGTCATAGTGTTTAAAACAATAACACTTTTTGACAGTTTTTGACTATGTACTTTGTGTTTTTAGTCTACTGATAACTTTTGTTTTATTCTGCTTAGACCACCAAGTTTTTTTTCCATTATTAAAAATGGATTGTAATTGACTAATATAATTTTTGTTTTTGTTATTTCTCCATTATAAAATAGCCATAAAAGGCTGGTGTTAAAAACAAAGTTCTTAAAAAACTGTCATTTTTGGTCAAATGCTATTTAAAAAAGGGATTTTTATTATGGAAACAAAGGACAATAATTAGTTGTAGTACTTAGTGTGTAATTGTAGTACTTAATACTTTTTTAAGTAAAGTTAATTTTTGTGTGCATGTTTTTAGGAATTTGCGTCGTTGCAAGTATTTGACCTGCATTCAGAGAGACATGTCCTTAACCACAGAAAAGTCACGGCATCGTAGACGACAACGACCTGTGGTCTGGCCGCCCATCGGTGGACGGAAACCAGTTAAAAGGAAGTCTTCCGTGAACAACACATTATCCCAACAGCTTTTGTCACCCAAGCTCAGCATGAGTGATGCACATAAATATAAAAGCCTCCTAACTGATGAGTTTTCATCATTAAATGCGAGTTTTAGGAACTCTGATGATTCGCTGAAACAGAAGAGCAAGAAAGCCCAGAACAGATTTGACAAGCAGGAAGGGTGTGATGACATCGAGGGAACACGGCGGGTGCTGAAGTTTGATAGCACGCCTGAAGTTGTTGTCGTGGAAACCGCAAAACACAATCGAGGCCCTCGGCGACGGTTTGAAAGTGGAGAGATTCGTGAAGCTCAAAACAGTGTCGAGACCAAGGACTCGCGCGGCCCGCAGGAAGGGTTGCTCGAAGATTCGACTGGTTTTAAGACACCAACAGATCTGTTTACCGTGAAGCGTAAGATTAAAATGAAGAGTTTTAAC
>JAZGTK010017823.1:0-12116 GCA_036877625.1 Ambastaia sidthimunki
AAGGGTCGTTTCTGTAAAGGTTGTCTGTGCTCAGATCCTCTGACACGCCCATAAGGGGCTGAAGCGCCGGGTTTTACAGACCGCACTAGAGACGCTGCGAGATACAGGGCGGATTCCTATGGTGCATTTTAGTCTTTTAGTGATCTTTAACAGTGTCGAGGTGGAAAGGAAACAGAGTAAGGAAAAGAAGCGCTCGAAGAAGCAAAATAGCGGATCTTCCTCTTGTTAATTGGGCCGGCGGTCATCAGTTTTAAGAGGATATTGGAAGTGAACGGTAAGGGAGAATGTCAGTTTTGCGGCAGAGCTGCTATAACGGTTTGCTGGGTATGGGTTGCGGACTTTAAAGGGTTAAATTCTGCAGTTTCTCACTGGTCTGGTACTTTTCCGGCTGGTTGAAATAATGGTTGCCGTTGAAATGTAAACGTAATGTACAAGTTTAAGGGTTTAGAAGAGCATGTAGGTTTGTTGAAGCAGACATTTGCGGCTGGTTCTGCACAGCATCATATAAATTACATCTTACAGTATTGTGTCAGATTACATTTATACTCAGATAACGATTGTGAAAATTAATTCGATATGAGCAAACCGATTTGTTTATCGCAATGCATAAACAAATTATAGAAAAAACAATCATTTATATTATGATAAATATTATTGATATTATTATAATAATAATAATTACTACTAAATTTAAATTGCCGGTTGATTGCGGTTCAATTGGCTTGCTTCGACGTTCATGCACTGTAATAACCCGAGCTTGTGTAGGCGATCAGTCCCATCGTGTGACCGAAAAAAAATTAGTTTGAATGCCAAATTTTTTTATGATTGGGAGGGTAAAAGAAACGGTATCAGAAGGTTTACGTCAGAAATGGAGGAGAGACTGTGAGCTCCGGGGTAAGTCAAAGATGCCGCGCCCCCGCCTCTCAGATTACATATAGACTGTATTTAAAACCCGGCCATGCATCGAATGTGCATTCATAGTCAGCTGAGCTTTGAGTTAGTGCTACCCAAATAACGGTGTCTAGGCAGCTCACATACTAGACAGCTATAATCTCTTTGCCTTTCATGTCGTATAACCCTATATGTACCCTATATTGACCTATATAATATTCATTTTTGTCCTGGCTGTCTTTAAATCATTTAAATTGATTATGATTTTATATATATTATACAGGTAATGAAGTTTGGCACACAGAACATGGTCAGGATGTCATTTTTAAACACCAGTTACTGGTCTCTTTAGAGATGGCATGCGTCTAACATACATTCACAGATGAATTTGCTGCCGGTTCCATCCTGAGATCGTATTCCCTGATCTCCTGTTTAGTCTATATTATGCTTCTGGTTTGCAAGTTTTAAAAAAAAAGTTTAAATTTTTTTTCCTAATGTCCTATTCATCTTTTTCTATTGCACTGTGACTACCCTCCTTCCTGCTCTGTATTTCTACCTCATTGCTGCCCCATGTTTTATGGATGTTGTGTCTTGTGAGAGGAACTATGAGGTTGCTAAAAGAGGTGACATACTGAGAGAGAGAGAGAGAGAGAGAGAGAGAGAGAGAGAGCATGTCTAAGTGGAACAGATGGCACTTTGTCTATATAAAGCTCAAACAGAGCTGACGCATTTACACATTAGCACATGTCCCATTGTTCAGAGATGTTTATGAAGTTTTTTCAGGTCTTTACAAGTGATTGTTCAGAGTCAGAGCAGAAATGTGAAATGAAAGCACTGATGCTGTGGGAGACAATGGCCTAAATGCATGTTTGCTGTGCTGTATGCTTGATGTTCTTGACAGGCGAAGGTTTCCATTGATGTCTTATTAGAAATGCTTCCAAATTAGTATATTGTGTACAGTTCACCCTGTAATTTTTAATCTTTGTTGAACATGTTGCAAAAATTCATTTTGTTTCTGCTTGATTTTCCATCTATCCTTGTTCTCCAAACCCTCTTGTGCTCTTTAGGGTAAAAGGACCGGTGCCTATCCCAGCCTCCCAGGCCATAAGCAGCAAACACTGAATTTATGAGTTTTCAAAATTTCAGCCAAAGTTTTTTCATTGTAAATTAAATTTGAAGTGTAAAGTTCAGTAAACACATTAACACGCTATAGTTTGGAACTTTGTCACCACTTTGATTTGCATTAAAATCTAATTGAACAATTATGTAAGTGAAACAAAAATAACTACTAGCAGCATTTGCAGAGAGACTTTCTGTAGAACATACAGGGCTAACAGATGGTATTCAGCTTGATTTCCTGTCACATTTAATGTTGCCAGTCATTAAAAAGTCCTTCTTTATAAATATCTTTATGCATATGTTGAGTCACCCTGATGTTTTATGCCTGTCATTCAATCCACGACCACAGACTACACTGACAGACTACACTGACAGACTACACTGACAGACTACACTGACAGACTACACTGTATGTAACAGCAGCTCAGCGTTTCTCCTTAATTTAAACCAAAGCACTTTATTACTCAGAATTCTTAAACTGTCAATCTCTAAACCCACATTGTTTATTATTATTCATTACAATGACCCTAGAGATACCAGATCAGTGTCAGTCTTAGAAAAGCAATACGCAAGTCAAGACCACAATTACAAACACATCAAGCTCTTTAAAAAGACTCATTTGTCAGCTGAAACCTTTTAGATTCATAATCTGTTGATCTGCCTCATTGCTCAGGGGGGCAGGCTGACATCTCCCATCAAAATTGATAAACAGGTCTGAGCATTCATAGACATCTGTCATCCATAACACACTTGAATTGTTTCATAGCTACTCTCTGCTTGCAGCGTAACATCAAGCACTCAATCGATTTTTGTCCAATTGTTATTCTCCTGATGAATTGTGAAATGCAGCTTAATGTTTTATGTTCATAATGTCTATGTTTAAAATTACAGTTTGATTTGTTGATTTGCAGAAGACGGATTATTTCACCGTAGGTTTACAGTAAAACTGGTTTATGTGTGAATGTTTTGCAGAGCCAGTATGCAGAATCTGGGGCTGTTCATCTTAAGCATCCTTGTGTGCTGCTGTTCAGGTAAGAGAGAGGAGAGCTTTGTTGATTCCTTTCAGTGGTTTTTCTGTCTGTCATTATAACCACAACTAAACTCTTGTTTCTCTATACTGAAGTGAAGAACAGTGACATGCTAATAGCTATTGTAGTTCTTTAATAACAACTCGGATGAAGTTTTAAAACGTATAGCCATGTGCTGACTAATTGGAATGAAATGCTTCTAAATACTTTTCATAATATGTCCCATTCTATAGGGGTGTATACAGTTCTGTAGCTTTTAAATTTACAATGAATATCTGTTTGTACTGACAAAACATGCTGTTTTTTTATTTGCCATCTGCACTTTGAAACAGTGTCACTTGGACCAAGGCGTGATATATCGCCAAGCGTATCTATAAGCTTATTAGACATATCTAAATTCCCCATAACAAAACTGGACCTTGTAGGTCAGACAAACTGGTTTATAAGTGAACAAATCCATTACTTACAGCTTACATCAAACAATTATGGTTATTCTAGGAGAAAAAACAAGACCAAAGATAGTGGTTTTGTTCTTAGAAATGTTTTAAATATTTGTGCATGACCAAAAATCATATGGCAAATGGTTTCTTATATTACATTAATAATTTAAACTTGGTTAAATAGCAAATTTATTTTTATGATTCATAGTTTAAATCTACTTCAAACTTCTTTTACTTATTGCACAGTTCAAACGGTGTCAAAGTTCAGTCAATTTCTGTATGATTTTAGTAGTTAATACTAGTTTGTTAATTAAAATGTTGGTGTTTTAGCATTCTATAACGTATAATACGTTATTACACAAGTTATTGTTCTTATTATTTAGAATAAGATTTATTAATAAGAAGAACAAGTATAGCAAAATCTTTCTGTCTTTCTTTTAGCTCAAGAGGAGACCCAGACTCTGTTTTTTGGGGAAGACTTCCACATCGCTATGCCAGTAGGTAAAGTTGATGTGTCATTCAGGCCTTCGATTGGCCGAGGACGTGAGAAGGCGCTGATGACTTCTGGGGATGTGGTAGATCCGCGTGCCAAACTCAACACGGCTTTGAGCCTTCTGATCCTGGAGAATGTTGGAGAAAGTGATGAAGGGGTCTACATCATCACATCTGACCAAAACACTGAGAATGTAACACGCATCACACTCTTTGTTAGAGGTATGGAAAGCTACAAATAACCAGGGGCCTAGCAACCATTTGTCCACTTGTCAATTTATTTTATTTGTAATCTTTTTTGACTAGCACCCACTACCTGCCTTTAAGCAAAAACTACTGGGTGAAGGTTACATCATCTAATTAATATTCATAAGCCAGACCTGCAATGTGCCCCTCCCCCAGTTTTCAGATTTTCATACTGTACACTGCAGTGTTTATGTAGATAAATGCAAATAATATGTGTTGAGTGTGTCTTAAATTACTATAGATGTATGTGTTGCACACTTCCTACAGCAGCATGCACACTAAATTGGATGAGTAAAACATTACACACAGGAATAGCTCTGAGTGACTTCCATTATTATAGAAGTCATTTGGTGAACAGTAAGGGTGGTTTAATGACCCACTGCAGTAATTGTAGTTCTGTCAAGCCACACTGAGTGCCTTCCATTCTCCTCAACCTAAAGACCTTTTTTTCTCTCTTTCTTTCTGCTTTCTCTTTCTGTCATTATTATTGGTGCTTACAAAGACAAGCATCATTATTGCTATTGTTTGTCCAGCATTGTTATTGCTTGAGTAACACCTCAAATCATGTGGCTTATTAAGAAATGGTGCACGTTTACTTTTTAATCCAATTGACTATATTGAAGGAGGGACCCTTGCCATATCTAGACTTGGGGGTGGGCTCAATAAGCAACCGCCTGGCAGGTTCCTAGCAAGCACCTGCAACACCTTAACAACCAGATAGCAATGCCCTAAAAACACACTGAAACCACCTTAGCAACTACATAGCCACGCCCTGGCAACCACCTACATCACACTAGCTTTGTGGCAGGTGACTGTTGCATGAGCAAACACCACCTAATATTTTAATCAGAAAATGAAAATCAGATTTATTTGTCCTTTTTCTGTCTCACTTTTTCAGATTGCTCTAGCGAGGTCATCGTCAAGTATGGTTCCGATTTTCACTTGGTGCTGAGTGACATCTCAGAACCGCTGCAGGTGGGCTTTCGTCATAGCGCAGTGGAAGCCAATCAGACATCACTGCCGGCTGTGGAACTGCTGAATGATGATGGAACAGCCACAGAGAATTACCAGGACAGAATAAGTGTGACGCCTCAAAAGTTCACCCTTCATGCTGTTACACGTGCTGATGAAGGTAGTTACACCTTAACTGATTCCAATGGGAAGGTGAAGAAGAAGATTTGCCTAAATGTGAAAGGTAAGAACAGAGAAAAAAGTGTTATAGGACTGATGTGTTTTGTAAGACTGGCCCTAAGGGTGCGGAATGACTGTGAAATGGAATTAAAAGAAAGATGAGTAAATGTGGAGAACATTTTGAGGAGGAGAAATGAAAAATATTTGACTACAAAAATATTTGACTGCAGAATGTCATTATTTGGTTTGCACAAGGCAGAATTCTCAGGTATTTTACAACACAAAGTAACGATAGTAGGAGCACAACACTCTTTTTCAAGTAACAAGTCTCTTTCTTTTTCTTTTTCTATCTTTCTTTCTTTCTTTCTTTCTATCTGTATCTCTCTCTTTTATATGTTCCAGCTCATCAGATATTTGTTACTCTTACATATGGTGGTACACTGAAAATAGATCTGCACTTGAATAGCTCCTCAGCTCGCCTGCTCTACAGCTCTGAGTCTGACAAAATTAAGTATGTGATTCTGGAGAGGGGACAGCTCGTCCTGCCTCCCAACCTGGATTTTGAGGACCGTTTTTCCCTAGAGGAATCTGTCTGCATTCTGACAGGGGTAAAGGCCAGCGATGCTGGAGTTTTCAGTGAGACTGACCTTCAGGGATTTCTTGTCTCTGAAGTCTACCTGGAGGTGGAAGGTAGTGAGATACAAGATGACAAGAAATTATGTGGTCAGTTTGTTTGATGTTTTTGGTTATGATGCTGTAACTCTTTCTCTCTTAGCATACACACTTCCTAAACTCTTCATTGCCATCATTGCTCTGGTGGCTTTACTGGTGTTGCTGCTGTTGGTGTGTTTGGTGTCATGTTTGGTGAAGATACGTAAACGTGCAGCAAAAGCCAGAGCCATTGAGGAGAAAGCCAAGAATGCAGGCAAAGTGGAGGGAGATGCCTTCAGACAGGTATCTCATCTTCACATTAGATAATAAAACATAAAACCAAGTCAAATCTGCTAACAAATTATCCTGGATTTTTTTCTTAGATCTTCCCAGGTCTTTTTTTTGCTGCAATTTGCAGTATAATTTTTTGTATTTTTGTATGTCTTCTTGTATTTTTGTATGTCCAAATCTTTTTTTGTGTCTGCAGGGTGACGTGAAATAGGTGTAAAGATGTGTATACCTTACTGATAAATTATTAAAAATTAAGGTTGTGTTGCAGTTAGATAAAAAAAGTGTTTGATAAATGCTTTATCTGTATTTTCACAGGTTGTAAAAGATGCCTGTACCCATCAGAATGAGGAAGCCCCAGCCCTGTCACAGAAAGAGGACATCACTGAGAAGTCTCAGAGTACAGAGGTCAGCATTAGGGTGAGTACTAGGATGATATTAACATTTTAAGCTTGACAATTAGTCACTGGTCACATTTAGCGTCTTTATACCTCAATACTAGAAGTACATGCTTAATATAAAATTAAAGGATTTTAAAATATATCCTATATATGTCCTGTGTATGTTCCTTAGGGTTTGGAGGTGTCTACTAAAGAGCCAGGCCTCCAAGAAAGGAATCTTGAGACCAGTGATTCTGGAGTGGGCTTCAATACCTCTGGGCTTCCACTTGACAGTGATACGGACGTAACAACAGCACCCATAGCAGATTCAGATGTATTAAGTTCTTCTGCTGCCACTGATGTCAAAACTATTGCCAACCAAGTTTCAGAGCCAAAGACTGCCCCCTCACCTCCAAAACCGTCACCAACTCCTGATCTCAAACCAGCACCAGTAACCACAGCTCCTCCACCACCTTCTCCGGAACCCAAACCGGTAACACCTGAATCCAAACCTGCTGTGACATCAACACCTGAACCAAAACTGAGTCTCTCACCAACACCTGATACAAAAGCAACTTTAAGCCCGTCAACAGAACCAAAACAACCTGTGACACTAGAGGCCACCAAACCAATTGCTGATCTTGCCAAGCCCTTGCCAAGCCCAACCCCTGAACCCCCAAAAGTGTTGACACCAACACCTGATTCTAAACCAGCCACTACTCCAGATGCCAAACCAGCAGTCTCGCCTGGTCCTCAGACCACACCAGCTAAAATTGGCACCCCTGAACAAAAACCTGCTGTCAGCCCAACACCAGATCCAAAACCATCAACCATCACTCCCACACCTGAACCCAAGCCTGTTCTGACTCCAGATCCTAAACCGGTCTCTCCAACCCCAGAGCTTAAACCAACTTCACCCACTCCACAGTCAAAATCACCTGTCTCACCAATTCTTGACCCAAAGCCAACTACAAATGGTACTCCTGAGTCCAAGGCTGACAATGAGCCCAGTGCGCCTGTTTCTCCTGGGCTGGATGTTAAGGGTGTGGAGGCACCTGCTGATACTGGAAAAAGCTCGCTCAAAACTCCTGAGCTCATCTCCAGTGGAGGTCTTTCTCCAGAGGGAAAACTAGACACGGCTTCTGCTGGTGACAGTGCACCATCCCCCAGCAATGATGGCACTTCCACCAACTGAGATTTAAACTGTAGCCTCTTTCCTGCCTCCTCCAAGTGTATTAACCACCACAAACAATCCAGACACTTGACATACCAACAAAAAAAAGCTAAGTGACTGTCTAGGGGGGTTGGATTCTTAAACCTTTTGAGTCTCACTTTTAATATGATTAACATGCATCAATAGAAATATCCACTGTAAATTCACCCAGTTTACTAATATTTACTATCACTCAGTGAAAGTATTATAACATACATCATATACGGAAGCACTACAGGCCATACAGCGTTTAATACAAAGGGGTGAATTCACTAAATAGTTGCACCACTTTTTCGTGATATTTTTGTGCAAAAAAACATTCAATGCTGACCCACAATCTCATTTAAATCTGCTGAAATATCACTTAACACCTTTTTTATGGAATTTAGGTTTACAATAGATAGCCGCCTTATTTGCAAAAACTTACCGCTATTTGCCTGGTGCAATTAATATTGCTTATACCACCAGTGGAACGCAGATAAACTGAATTTTATTGAACAGAGATGCTTGTGTAGGAATGGCAGTGGGAACAGTAATTCATCAAATGTAGATGAAATGATGGCGACGAACATTATAAACGGAAATAAATCCAGCATTTTCTGCATTTTATAAAGCTTATTAAGGTGCATGGACTGCAGAGGTGACACAGTGCCATACAGTCTTAGTAAAGTATGCAAGATCATGGCATTCATACAACCTAACACGCAAAGTGGCCTGCAAACTAGGAAATTACAGCATACAAACTGCGTTCAGCATAGATTTTATAGGCCTTGTTTGCACCATTCCTCAATTCGTGTAATTCCTTTAATAATTCAGGTGTTAAAATAGCGCAGACAAAACAGATCATTTTTAGTGAATTTCCCCCGCACTGAGAAAGGATGTCAGTGCTGTCAAGTGTATAAAGACAAACATCACTTCACAGAAATAATACATCACCACTGCATGAAGATATTGAGAAAATAAATTGTATTATCTGTTCCGTAATCCAAGATTACAGCAGCAAACCTTGGGGAAAGAAGAAGAATAAGGAACATTTATCATTTTCATTCCTTACGAAATTATTTCTGCTTCAGTTTGACCAGTTGGAACATCTAAACAGAGAAAACCAGCAAGCCCAAACTTTTTTTCTGAGGACTGCAAAATCAAAAAATATTTAACATCATTTGTTACTTCAGAGTTGTTGCAACACCGACAAGGACCTACTCCTAATGAAAAGACACCGGATTATTTAACCAAACAATTTTTTAAATCATAATACTACATAATCTGTGACTGTGGACATTTTTCTACACGGATGTGACAATGCTTCCTGCTCATTCAATAACAAACCTGTCTCAATATTACCATTACCAAGAATCATAAAACACTCATGAAAGAGGTAAACAAGTGCTTTGCTTCTATAAATGAGACGTGTGCAGACTGATAGGTCTCGATGGGAAGGCTAAATAGTTTTGTTATTCCGTCATCAGTGATTTTTCTGATCTATTTAGAGTGTTTCAGAAGGTTCTGTGTGGCCAAATCTGCTGATTTTAGAGGCTTGAGTAGAATGTGGATGCGTGTTACTTCTGGTTAATCTAGAATGTTTTACAAGTGATTTACAGTATAATTAGTCCTAAAACACCTTCAGCCTCATATCTCAGTTTACAGCCATTCCAGGTGCCTCCAGTGGAACCTGAACACCACTGCCTGTTAGTTCAAGTTCCTTTGTCCAGGAACCTGCTTGTAAAAGAGTGTTTGTGGAGTTTTAATCAGAGTAAGTTGCATGGATGAAAGCTTAAGTTCTTATAGTGTCAACAAATCTGGCAAATTGGGGGTTTGTGGGTAGATTTTCTAAGCGCAGATGATCTCTACCTCACATTATAGCCTGAACAACATTGTGGGGTATAACAACAAACACAGACAAATTGATTTCTGTCAAAGCACAAAGTTTCAAATACCTGCAATTGAAGGTTTACAACACTCTGTCATCAATTCACATTACCAGGCAATGCCTTCCCCCACAAACCTCTAAAAATGGCCTTGTTCTTTCCTAGCCTTTAACAGCTGTTTTAATATCAGTGCAAGGAAATGAGACTTGAAAGCCATACAGTCTTAGCAAAGCGTTACATCTCATAATGTAAATACAAACAATAGATGTTGTAGCCAAGGTGCACTGTCATATGCTAATAATTATGATTATTATACCCTCTGACATAAAAGATTTTGTGACCAAACAGATATAGTCAATCAGTCACGACTCAGAATGGCTCATGATCACATACTAAAGTGTGTTTTGTGGTGGTAAAGTTAAACCCCCTTACTTTGCATGGAGAGAGCAGATTTTAAACTTACAAAATCTTAGCAATATATAAAATGCACAGATACACACACATACATAATCAAACAATAACTTGTCTTCGAGTGTTTATTATAGCGAGTTTCTATAGTGTGATGTTAACGTTCCAGATTATTTCATTACTCACAAGCATTCACAGTTGCAGGTAGCCATGTGGGAGGGGTTTGTCTTTTATGCAATAAAAACCTATAAACATAGTGTAGCATCACCGTCATGCTCCCCTGTGATCAGGCTCCAACTAATCCAATTGGCTGTTAGATGTAAGTGAGTCTGATGCCCTAATTTTCTATCTCTAGCAAAATGATGTCACTGTAAGTGCATCCCGGTAATGTGCATCACACACGTTTCCAGACAAAGTCAATATTCTGCTGGTTACTGACTGAGTCAACAGTGTTTTAAAGCATTAGATCATGTTTAAGAATTGCATGAATTCTGAAACACAAACCTTCAAGACACTGCCACTAATGTAATAGTCTTAAATTATGCCATGACTACTGTATGTTTTTGTATTTTGTCTGTGACACATTGTGCCCATGACAGTTTGGTTGTTTTCTGTGTGTGTGTTTGCCCAGGTGCACTATTGTTATTTATCCATGAGCATGCCCACAGCTAGGAATTTTGGGCCTCTAGAATGTGTACTGCTATGGACCCCTTCATTGTCATTGGTTCCCTTGGACCTGTGGGCCCCTAGAATTGTTCCCACCTTTTATCCTACTAGCTACGGCCCTGCCTTTGAGAGATTATAAATGTTATTCACCATTGGCAACATCAGCAGGCCTAAAACTATTTGTACATGTGCATGTGAGTATGTTTGTGTGTGTGTCAGTGTGTTAGAACAGCAGTCCAACCTCGACTGGATAGATGTAATTTAATGCAATTAGCAGGGTCCTCTCTCTCCAGCCTGCTGGTAATTGCCTTGTTTTTAAGTGGTATTAAAGCAGATGCAAGGTAACAGTACTGTTTCCTGCTAAGATTTACATCAGAAGAGGGAGTTTTTGCACTCTAGTGGTATAGAAAGCCGTTCCTGATTACTAAATTCTGTTTTGATACCAAGACAGCCTTGTGCTGTGATTTTGACTTGATCCACACTCAAGACTATCATTGAAATTTGTCATTGCATGCTATGAAGTTGTGCTATGAAGTGTTTATCTGTGATAGTGTGGTCATGCAGTTGTAGGAGGTAGTGTGTATATCTATAAAAGAAAAGAATTACCCTGATCCTCATATACACAGAGAGCTCTGCTTTCGTCTGGCTCTTTATGTATCTGATTGGATATTTCATTGTGTAAAAGTTCAAAAGAAATCACTATGTATCTCTCTATTCATAAATGGGTTAGACTTGATTGGTCAGTGAAATTCAAAAATGGCATCACGTCAGTTTCCCAGAATTCTGTGGGTGTGCTATGAAATTATCTCTCAAGGGTGAGGAAAATAATGAGAATGCACAGAGTACGCAGAGTTAAGTCCTGTGGTGTTGAGCACATTCCAAGTAAACTCAACAAGCCTGTTTGTGTCCCACAGGTGCATGAGCGGTTTCTACCACTTGCTGCCTCTTGTTTCCACCTTCTATAAGTGATGCGTAACAGTCTCTGTTCTTCCTTTTTGCACAAACACAACACATTAACATTTTGTAAACAAAAGTGATACAGTACTTCCTTTATTTCATGCCTAGAAATGATAATAAAAGATTTTAAAATGTTTCTCTGAATCAGTCTGCATTGTTTTTACCCTGGGCCATGTAACCTCAGGATCACACCTGTGATACACAGCAGTTATAAAAGCTTTCTGTTTTTGAGCACAGCACTCTGACACAGTTCTCCTCTGGCTGGAAGACATTTGCAAACAAGGACAGTGCTTTCTGCCCTTGTAGTCAAACATACTTAAAGTCTCCCATCTGGCTCT
>JAZGTK010017824.1:0-12114 GCA_036877625.1 Ambastaia sidthimunki
ACTGAATACTGATGTACTCAAACTATTGGAAACTTGAGCAACTTTAGGCTACAGGTTATGTTGGATCAGCTTAAAATTCATTGCAAAACATTTTGCTTCCTCTGAATGCAGTTTTCATTTTCCTGGCTGCTTGACACGCCTTTGATTGATTGCTTCTCTACATGGCTGATGGCTGCAACTTTTACATGCAAAACAATTAACTTGCCTTCCCACCTCTCCTCCTGCAGGTAGAAAAAGGAACGAAGAGAGTGTGTTTGGTGTGTGTGTGTGTGAGAGAGAGAATGATAGAGAGAGGTGGCATGTTTATTATTGCATGGGGATCTTCTTATTGGTTCTTTGTGGCTGTGAGCGACATGATAGGACAAATTGTGGTGTAATTAATTGAGCTGTAGGCGACCGAAATCCATTTTTCCTCAACCACCGCCTGTACACTTTCAATTACTCCTGCTGTTTAAACAATTACCCACATACACATTCTTGATACTCCCTCTGAATTATTCATCAACTCCAAAAGAGAATTTTGACTCACAGCCATGAACCCAAACTGTTAACTTGTATTGAAGACTCTGTGATGTGGAGATGTGTCTGAGGAGGTCAAAAGATGAGTGTCTCTCTCTCTCTCTCTCTCTGTATCTCTCTTTCTCTCTCTCTGTTAAAATCATGTCACAACAAAAATGCATCTGTCCACCAGTATTATTAGTATAACACCAGTATTCCATCCACATATGATTGCGGCTATGGAAACATTTCTTGACCTCATTAGCTATTCCTAAAATATGATTCACAAATCACAGGGTTGTTTCTTTATGCACAATTTATGCAGTGAATTTCCACAGCGAGAGAGTTGAATTGTAAACGAGATAGTATCACGGTAGCTTCTGTAGCAGCCCTGCTGCTCTGTCTCCATTTGGTCTAATTCTGTAACAGTCAACATTTGTTTTACAGAAAGAATACATTTAAAACTACAACAAAAAACAATAAGGGCAGCATCTGACTGCGCGGCCAGCTCTGTTTCTCTTCCTCTCTGCTGAATATCCAGCCATTATTTTGATCATCTGCAATGTAGATTTCTTGCTTGCACACTGGAAAGTTTGTTTTGAACGTGATGCCGTAAACGAGCCTATTAAACTTCTGTGGTTTGTAAGAAATTGAATCAATTAGAAGAAATTAATAGACAGACAAGATCAGTGTTTTACTCTGGCTGTGGAGGATCCCTTTTGAATCCACAAATCATTAGATAGGAAACGGAACATCATTTGATCAGTATACTGTAGCCACGGCAACATCAGTGATGTGTCAATTTAGGTTCAGCACTTATTGCATCATGCGAGAGCTGGAGAGTTTTTTACACCATCAACCACATAGAGATGACAGAGATAGACAGTGTGATGCCTGCTAAAGTTTGTAAGGAGAAAAGGACAGAAATGTTAAGGAAAAATGGTAAAGCTTTTAAACTTGAATGATGTCATCTATTATGTGAACCGTATAAAGCATTACAAAGGAATAGTTCACCCAAACAATACTGTCATTAATCACTTATGTTTCAAAAGTTGTATGCTGTAATTTTGCCATAAAGCTGTTAAGGTATATACAGATATAAATAATCACAGTCTGGTTGGCAACAGCGTGAGGAAATATTTTTTAAAGATCTTTTTTAAAGCTGCAATCCTTAACTTTTTTTTGGTTAAAAATAAACCAAAGCCAGTTATTGAGCAAGTACATGCAATGTGCCTTACCCAGTTTCACAAGAGTAAGTTTATAATAATGATTTATCATTTGAGCTTTTGGGTCTGTTTTTCTGAGAAGTGTTTGACTTTAACATACGTAAAGAAAAGTATGTGTGGTAACCTGCATTTTATGTTTCAGACAGAGATGGCGGTAGAGAGGCAAAAGTTACAGATTGCAGCTTTGAGGTAACTACTCCTTTATCAGTGTAACTGTGTGTAGACAAATTGAGTTTTGGAGTTTCATGATGAGAGGCAAGAAGTCAGAAAAAGTACTCAGATTTGCTGCTTGGATCGAGAAGCTCAGTAAATGTCACATGTCTGGTAAAACTCATAAGGCTGATATAATAAAGTTGATGTAAGGCTCCCTCCATTCTCTGTCCGAGCTAGAATTCCGAGGTAATACATGGCTGGGTGTGAATGTGTCTGATAGCTTCAGGTATTGTGGGGTGAGTTTGGCATTCATAGAAACCCTGTCTAGGGCAGAAAGAGAGAGGGAGAGTGGATGGGTGACACAGAGCAGATGGAGGACAGCCCAGGGGCTAAGACTGTACGACTCTGCTATTGTTCCCACAGGCGAGCTGGCACTGTCAGGAAGATTGGATGGAAGCAAGAGAGATGGACGGAACGTTTCTGCTAAAATAATGTGCCTTCAGGAGCCCCATTATATAAGACTATTAAACTGTCAGTGTGTGCCGGCGTACACAAGACAAGATAACCGTTGTTTTGAAGCAAATGAAAAATCAGTTTGATGTTTGTTTTAATGTAGATACATGGATGGCCCTCGAACGGAGAGAAATTATCGCAGGAAACTCACATCTCTCTTATGCCGCTAAAATATATTTAATAGAAAAACCAAGCAGAAACTGTGCTGCGTCGAGTCCTGATTCTGTCATAGGTACTTTGTAAGAAAGTCTTCGGGCGGGTTCTGCAGCCTGAACTGCAGATGGTGAGCCGACATCCAACTTTGTCCCTGTTATTGAGCCTTATTGAGCCCTTATAGAGGTTTCCTCTGGAGAAACTCATAATGGGAGCACAGACACGGGATGACACTTTGATTCAAAGAGATCCGAGCTTGTCCTTGCTAGAGCTTGCAGACACTGAAAATATTGTGAGGTGTTGCCAGATTTTGCAAGAAAATTAAGCATTGGGTTATGAGCTTTAGAGCTGAAGCGTGTAATGTTTTAAAAATATTTTCCCTTATTCCAATTTAGTAAGTGAGCCATGAGAAAAAGTGTAAACACTGGCTCTGTGAAGCTTGTAATTCCTTTTGGTTCTGCAAATGGGGCAGAAATTACACACTTTAGCTTTTAAAGTGTTTTTTAAAAACATTCAGGCGAGTTTTCCGTCTTGATATTTATATTCTATGGCACCTTTGTTTACTAAAAGAAACTTTAGTAATATTGATTGAAGTCATATCTTCATTAAAATCTGTATTGTATGTATATTAAAGTTGATAGTATATTAGAGTTGGAGCATATATATATACACACACACACACACACACACACACACACACACACACACACACATATACACATTTATACATACATATATATATATAATATATGTCAATATATATATATATATATATTATAAAATTTTCTTCATGAGAACTGACTATAGTACCATAGTAACTAGTAAAGTAGATAGTTTCAACAACACAATCTGGTAACAGAGAACATGCAGTTTTAAAAAAACTAAGAGGTGACATTCACACACTACAAGACTAGCATGAGAGTGTCCATTCACCCATTAAAGTGTGAAAGTAAGGCTGCTATAAGAAAAGAGGAGGAGCCCTTTCAGAGACATTGACCTAATAAAGCCCCTGCAGAAACCGTATTATATCAGTACTGTTTTACACCTCAGATAAATGGAGATGTGTGGAGATGTGCTATGGTACCATATATGACCACGTCTGGGTTTATGTTGTTACATATAGGTGGATGTCATACGTTTTCACAACTTCATGTCCAGGAAGTGCCGCATTGATCAAGGAACTAACAAGTAAAAGAGAACCTGACAGATGATCCATATTTCCCAGAAACCCTCACTGATTGATATGATATCTGCCCTCTGAAACCACAGCGAGAGGCTCATAAGTCACACTTGTGTTGCTGCTAAGTGAAGAGGCAGAGAAACCGCTGTGATCGGATTAGCCCACTGTTATTTTCAACATAATACAGTTAGCTAACAGTCTGCTGTTAACACTTTGCATTCTTGCACATTAGTGCTGGTGCTTTTTTATTAGAAAGTTTTATTTCTGTAGTTGTGAATGCTGTTTCTGTGGCTCGGCAGGTGGAGCGTTGCGTTAGCATTGCAAAGGTTGTGGGTTCAGATCCCAGAGATAAGTGTCTGTCAGGTGTATAAATGTAAAGTGAGTGGTGCTTTTTAAATGACATTCATATCCGTAGTCTGATCATTTATTGAAGTTTGATTTTAAATGGGTCTGGTTCTGATGGGGTTGCCATGTTGTGAGCATGTGAACAGCTGGGTACTGCTTGAATAATCTCATCAAGACTATTATTGTTAGACACTTTAGATGCTCACTGAATAAATTAATTTTGGTATGACTGTTAGTGACGCAAATCTGAAATGACGTTGGTAATGAAAACAAGTTTGTGCCTCTAATCTGTGTTTGTCGGTCAGGAACAGACTAAGAAAAAATATGTTTGTAATATATGCATGATGTGTGCTATATACTGTGCTATATATATATATACACACACACACACACACACACACACACATATATATAGCACACATCATGCATATATTACAAACTGTTGCCTGCTGAATGATCTAATTCATACTGGGTCACCATTGCATGTGATACATGACATTATAATGGTAACAACACAATTCTCAAATGAATACACAATGTACTCAATAAATTAAGTGGAAGGGCACATTTGATTGTTATTTTACGTCCCACAGCCTGTTCAGCCCCTGTCAGCATGTGAGAGGACTCATGTACAGACAGAGAGTGACAGAGGTGGGACGTGGCTGTCAGCGACGGGGAGAGAAGCATAACACAGGGAGCTGCTGGGAAAGAATTACCTGTTATAACAAATAATTTTCAATGAGATGTCGGGTGGAATTTAGAGGGGCTGCAATCTCAACAGTAAATACAGTGAATACAAAAATATACTTCTTGTATTCACCAGGATCTACAGTTTAAATAGACCAACCTGACTTTTATTTCCTTTGAAATCTTTATAATGTATTTTTACATATATAGTTTAGTTTTGACATGCGTCCTGTGCAACAAAGACAAAAAAGTAAAGTGTGAACCTTTAATTCTTTAATCTGGCCAGGTTGATTCCTGTGTGGTTGGTTTTATAATAGCCTGCTTGTCCTTGGACTAAGTGAAAGTCTCCCAGGGGCCCGACCGACTGTGCACACTTGTTTACATGGTTTGCGTGTCTTTAAACAAGTTTGTAAAGGGTTTGTTTGGGTCATGGTTTGATTAAAGATGGGTTATTTTCTACATCTGGAGAGTTCAGTCTTATAACGGCGAAACATGCCAGCTATGCATGCATGACAAACACAATTTGCTCAGCACGGTTGCGGCTGTCAGCGCTGAATAAAGACCTGGTCTCATGAATCATCGGTCCGCATTTGTTTGTCTTAACCAGCGAGCAAGAACAGCCGGCAGCGCATCTGTGAGAACAGCTACATATTTTTCTGTCTGTCTCCCTCACCTCTTATTTCTGCATTTAAAATACATACAATCATTGATTCGTGTCTCAGTAGCAAGTAAAACCAGGAGCCCACAGAGCTGCCAATACACACATCATGTAGTGATGCCAAAACAATGCATTCCCATCATGCACTAGAGAGATATGCAGCTAGTGCTGTTACAGAGATGGTTGTGAGTCCAGTAAAAAGCAATTGATGAGGTATCAAAGATATATGATCTATTGAGTTTTTTGTTTTATCAGCTACTGTCTTAACCACTCTGCTTTGTGTAGTCAATCAGAATTGTTCCTTCACCATATGCAAACGTCTCACCTGCCATTAAATTCCTGCTAATGTCTTCTACAGTCTTATATGTTCTTATACTGTATGAAGTAAGCTCTGTAATGTTTGCATCTAAAGAAGACAACCTCATGCATACATCAAAGTAGTTATTGCAGTAGTTTTATTAAAAGACAGTTAGACCTCAAGATTTTAATAGGGCAATTTTAATAGGGATAGCAATAGCAAGTTAGCTTTGAAAGCATAAGATCCCACCCTTTTTTCAGAGCTGTCCAAAGCCACGCCTCCTTCAAACCGCATAAACACGCTGATGACGAATGATTGTCTGAGCAAACAGGGTGTGTTTGTCTGCCTTTGTCTGCCTTCAACACACCTCATTGATAATAATGACATTAACAATCACATTAACTCATTGCCGTCATATGGCAACACATATGGATTGTTAAAAAAGGACAGTCTTTAAAAAAATGGTAATATGCTGGTTTTGGACTGCATGACATTTGATTTTCTCTTCTGAAGATCACACCCACAGGAAAGACATGTTTATGTGCATATGACATTAAGAAATATTTATATATAAATATCTATATTTATTCTGCATCTGGAGTTTTTTTTACAGTAACCACATAAATAATGCTACAATAAATGCTGGAATCAGGCAACTTAACATTGTTCAATATGAAATTAGGTGTTTGAACAACTCTGTTAGGATGGTTTGGTGAGTGTTGTTAGCCCAGCCTACCATATGTTTTTATGTAGATTCAAAATAATTCACATTTTTTGCTTTCACTGGCTCAAAAAACATGCATAAACTGTATAACATTTAATAACTTTTCTTTACAGTCTACAGTTGCAATGATTGAAAATGAAAATTGCTCAGTCAGTTTTGCAGAAATGGTTAATTTTTTTGATAGACCTATTGTTTTACACCGTTTGCAAAATAAAAGATTACATTTTTTTAACTGTACCTTTGAAGTCAATATACAGCCAGAATCAAACATACGGTTTTGTGAACTTATGCTTCACTTTGAAATTCAAATTCTGAAAGAGGAAATGTATCCTATATCAAAGAGCTTTTAAATGGATGCAGCTCAATTCAGTTTTTTTTTTACATTTCGTAACCTCAATTTCCTAAAGTGATTGTGGTCACTAGTCACATTGATGGTTTCAATGAAAGCAATGGTGCCCCCACAATTCATGATCTGTCAGCCCTGATGCTTAGGGCAATCCACCAGCCTCAAAGCACTCAATACTTAAACAAACATCTCATTATAATACAACACACACATACTCCCACTCTCTCTAAAGCTGCAATCTCACCCTGACTTGTGGGTTTAGAAGTATTAATAATATAGCCCACAGTTGTTGAAACATTTTACAACAATTACATTTTGTATACTTCAATGACGGTTTAGAAAATGTTGTTTTTTGCAGCATGCTAATGCATTAGTAAGATCTCAGTATCGCAAATGATAATATCTTGTTGTTTCCTCTGCAAACCAAGTTGCTCAGACAGTATTGTCATAAATTATGATGTTTTTGGGAAAAGTCACAGGGGTTTTAATGACAAATACTTTTTAAGTACACTTTTAAAAGTATACTTAAATACTTTTTAAAACCGTTTATTCTGTATAGCGGCAAAATAAGAATTTTATACAACGTCATTAAGTTACTATAAGCCCAATAATATAACCTTTCATTTAGGGTGAATAAATACCCGTTTACTGATAAGACGTTTGGTCAGAACCCAATTGTTAAATCAGGTCTAGCATTGCCAGCATTTGGTTATCTGAACATTAAAGTCAGTCAAATCTAAACGATCAAAGTGTTTGTTAGCAGTTTGAACAGCGCCAAAATTTCACAGACCTCTGAAAAATGAGAGACATTCCTCTTTGTATCAGGAGTGGCATGTACCTCTATAATTGTTCTATAGGCTGTACAATAAAATCAATTCCAATTCAGGATCCAATCCCAAAAAGTGCCTCTAGCAAGATTAGTTAAAGTAAGTGGTATGGCCTCCAATTGCTTTTAGCTCTCTCATTTAGAGGTGTGAGGTTACAAGAAGCATTTGTGCTCTGCTGCAAATGAGGCAATCCTTAAAACCTTACAGATATTAGATAAACAGAACAGCATCTCTCATAACTCATTTAGATTCTGATAAAAGGTCCGACCTCCTCTTTACCTGATCTGCTTAAAGGGATAGTTCACCCCAGACTGAAAATCGTCATCATTTCCTGACTGTCACGCGGTTCCAAACTTACAATGGGGATTTTAATGACAATAAAGCACAGTATGAGTGCCATATAAGTTTGCATGACTCATAATGTATTCCATGTCTTCTCAAGCTAAACAGCAGATTGGTGTTCCTTTCTGCCAAAGCCCTGAAATTCCCATGTTGTATTCTAATTTTCATTTTTGCTACTCCTATATGCAAGGTGGACTATTCTCACTGTTTATTCCAAAATTACTGCTACTGCTATCTGTGACTTGTACAGACGGGACAGTCAGATGCTTCATTATTATATTTCTGTCCTACATTTCTCTGTGTGCACTGCCAATATAATTAGTTTGAGATTAACAAATCATATTTGGCAGATTTGATTTGTTTGAGATTCATTTGTCACTCTAGAATCACTCTAGATGTTTATGGGTTAATTGGTTGGGGAGCTGAACACGCTGTTACTGGAGATTTTTTCCTTTTTTATGTATTTGGCATTTTGTCAGTACACGTGTTCCTTGGGAATAGAACCCACAACCTTTATGCTGCTAACGCGATGCGCTACCAACTGAGCCACAGGTCTAATACAGAGCTAGTTGCAACTATTTGTTAATGACCAACTTTAAAAACTCCCCTCACAAACTGAGAGGTCAGACCACACAGTCAAACCCTGCAGCATTAACTCCTCTGTGTGTCTCTCATCCTGAAAGAAGGTTGCACCAATACGAGTTAAATGAAGCAAAGTTTAGAGCTAATCACTGCTGTGTTGATCTGGGTTTTAATTTAAATTCCAGTTGTGTTGCACCACTTAATAATACACTGCTTAACAAATCAGTAATTGAAAACTTCACCTGCAATTAAGTTTGATTGTCTGCCATGATTTACCATTGCAAATCAACAGCAGCTGAACCTCAAATACTCCTGACATTAGACCAAAAGCAGCTTTAATGGGTAAACAGGAATCTACACATATTAGCTCATTCCATCATGGACAGAACAGGCCAACCACACAAGCTGTGAAAACGGGTGTAAGCTGTTTAAATTTTGCAATCCATAAAAAATCCAAATCTGTATTAATTAACAATATAATTATTCACAAAATTATTATTCAAAAGTATACTATTATACATACATTCATTATTTTCTTTTTTTTTCATTATTTTTCATCTCATTAAATACTGTTTGTTGAATCATTATCACCATAAAAATTCAGCAGGTTGTTCCATCTTACAAACATTGCCATTTGGTATATATAAACCTTTTAAGTTTAAAGTTAATCTTTAATTTAAATTAAAATCTGAGTGTAAAGTAATGACATATGAATACAAATATGTGACCCTGATTATTTTTAAAATAAATAATCAGGGCTACATTTAAAGTGGGATTAATGTATTAACAGATTCAATTGATTTAACCTTGATTCAATTCAGGGCTCAGCTAAATCATTAATGATGTGACCCCCCCCTCTCCTGTACTACGGGTGAGGCGAACGAAAAACTCACCGAGGATCTGTATGTTGGTTCCGGGCGGGGCCAGGTGCTGCTGTATGGTCTCATAGAATGTGGCTTCACTCATCAGCAGAACTGTCAGACTGACCCACATTAACACCAACCACGACATCCCAACACTCCTCTGACAGACAGACAAACAGACAGAAAGTGAGTGAGTGAGTGAGTGAGTGAGTGAGTGAGTGAGTGAGTGAGTGAGTGAGTGAGTGAGAGGGCGTAAGTGTGTTTTCACTTTTGCACCTTGGTCTCTTTTACAGTATTGCTCACCTGTGCTCACATACATTAAAACATCTATATGCTGGTCTTTCAGTCATCCTTTCGTTTAAATCCACACAACACCTCTGTCTAACTGCTGTGCTGTATCAATACTGTGCTGTGAGGTGCATTCAAACTTGACATTTTTAATTAATTCTTAAATAAAATATTTCTAAAAAAAATATTTGAGAGAACATGAGTCTGGTAGACCTTCCTTACAGGAATTTTCTCAGAACTGTATTATTTATGTAGATCAACTTGTTTTGGACTGCTAAGTCTGTCTATTAGGCCACATTTATAGTGTCAATCAGTTATTTTTCTCACCCCCCTCACAGTCTGAATACTACCTTACATCTCCAACTGCCTATTGAGATTCATAGAGTTATTGTGCCATCAGATTTTCTTCAAATGTCCAAACAACCAGAGCTGAAATTGCATGTCAGGCTATTAACTATATAAACATCTGCAGAACTTATCAAGCAAGCCAGTCATTCACTTTATATATGTATAAAAATCACATATTGCAAAACCAGATCAAGGTATTCAGGCTGCTCTCACAGCGAGCTCTGAGATAAAATAAAAAAACAACAACTTCTCATCTATCTAGTTAAATAAATTTCATTTTTTTCTTTCAGTCTCCCTTCTAAGTTACTATAGCAGCAACTGCATTCTTACACTTGTCCTTCTAATACTGGATGAAAAATGAGTTTTTTACTGTACCTGTATCATTTAATAAGAACCGCAAAGGAACTCAACACTTTGTCCTCAATCCATCCATTGTGAGTTGTCCAGATATCCCTGTTTTCAGGTATCGTTTTCCTGAAGAAACTGTCCGCTCACTTTAAAGCCTGAAGCTGAAGTCAGAGATACTATATAACAAGCAGAGAGCGAGAGAGAGAGAGAGAGAGAGAGAGGGAGGGAGGGAGAGAGCTTTGGCTATGATTTTAAGCACAGCAAACCCGCTCATTTAACACTAGAATCGCCCCTTCACTCCCCTGAGCCACAGAGATGATTTTCCGCTTCACATTTAAACGCAACTAAAGGGCGGGACTCTTGCTCGCTCTCCCTCCCTCCCTCTCTCTCTCTCTCTCTCTCTCTCTTTCATTTCATCTCTCTCGCTTGCTCGCACACACGATTTTCTTTCAATAAGAGAGAGCTTTGATAGCTTTAAGCTATATGTGATCTCTCATCTAAAACATGCCGTGATCTAGCAGTCATTGGAAACTGGGAATGATGTTGGGCATTTGTATCTTAATTTAGCATTCCTATGATGACTGAGAACTGACATTTATCAAAACTTTTTTAATCCAGAGCAACACAAATCTCCCTGGAGCCAAAGAGCCAATATTTGAACTCATGCAATGATTGCAACCCAGTGATTATAGATTGTGGTTGTGGTCTCAGTGGCCGTCACGGTTTTACACCCCTCTGTCCTCAGCCTATAATTGAGCCCCAAAGCTTGACAGAGCTGTAGTCACTTAGTTGTCACCTACAAATTGCTCAGGCTGCCCTATTTTGCAAGACAGACACTTTCTCCTCTTTCTTCTCTCATTTAAACAGGACCCCAGACATAGACTTACTGTTTGAAATAGACATAGACTTACTGTAAGAAACTTATTTACAGTAATTGTTTTTGTGTACTGTACAGTGTGGTCCACAAGTATGAGACCACTAGTGAAAACACTTCTGTTTTACATATGTCTAATTTCTAAATGCAATATTTTAATTACAAATTAAACTATAGATTGATTACACAAATTGACTTAAATTCGATTAGTGACCTAATAATAGTACAGAATTCAAAATATGTATTATTTATATTACACTATAACATTTATATTTGTGTTTCTAATGTGCCAGTAAAATTGGTGAGCCAAAAAAAATTCAAATCAGAAATTTACTTTTCTCCCCAGATGTGTAAAGTTTATCAGTCTGTATTCTTAGGGTGTATATATTCTATTCAATTTTGATGTCCAACTTTATAAGCACCTTACAAGTTGTATGGGAGAACATATTTACTGAACTTACTGCTTTTTCCACTCTAGGTAGGTAGTCTGTAATAGGATTTCATACTGCTTTCTGAGTTTCTCCTTTCTGTAAAGCTGACCTTCAAGTCATGGTTATATGTTGTGAATTCAAAATGTTTAAATCTTCTCACTGAAGCCTGATGAAATGCAGACGTCTCAATGCTGAAAACTTGCATTAGCACAGATGCTGTACTGCAGCTCCCACTCAGCCAGCCTACTGACTCGCTTCCTGGGCAACTCGCTTCCACCTGCTGGCTGCAGTCAAGGTGCAGCTGTTAACCCTTCCTCCCACTAAAACCCAGCCAATGCGGTTCTGTTCACATGATGCTTCTGAAAAACAGGCACTTGTTGTACTGAAGTTAACAGTGTTTATTTTCTTTCCAAGAAAGCCTACAGCTCTG
>JAZGTK010017825.1:0-12114 GCA_036877625.1 Ambastaia sidthimunki
TTCTGAACAATAGCATGTTGATGACAACCGAGGACCTTAACTTCAAGTACCACTGCAAACATAAGGTCTTCTACTGAAATGTCAGATTTAAAATGTAATAAAGGAGCTGCCATACACAGCTGACTACCATGTGTTGTGTCTCAGAGAAACATAAAGATGCATTTCTTAAACCAAGGTAATATGATTCCTGGAAATGTGCATAAACAATCTGCAATATCTTTAAGGGTGCACAACTGGACGGCTGTCTGTGGCAGTGTGTAGCATTACTGTAGTTCAAACACACCGCAGACACACTGATGGACAATAATATGTTTATTCTAAGCTGGGCTGCTGCAGTGAATGTAGCACAAATGCAGTAAATTTGAATGGATTTTGATTGTCCGTCAATGAAAAAACGGCAGCTGAATAAAAGCATTCTGTAAGTTATCCTCATGATATAGTGTCTCTATATGTGGTATTGACTCCACTATTCTTTTAAATTTAGAACGATTCCTAACAAAATGCTTGTAAGTGTCGTTCTGGGTGTGATTGGGCCTTAAGAAGGTGTTTAACAGCCAATACAAAGTTTAATAAAAGTCTGGGTGATTCAATCAATTGTTTTTATGATGTCACACCCATTTGTTCTTTAATTCCACTTGAAACATATCGGGGCCTTAAAGTTGAGTTTAAGTCTCATTTACACAACACTAGAAAGCACTTTTTCTGTTTTCTTAGTTATTAGTGTAGTAAATGTTGTGGCATTTAATCTGCCGCAGATTAAAGCAGCAAAATCAGCTGTATCCCTCTTTAAACCGCTGGTGTTTCAATCCCTAGACCAAGGCTGACCTTCAGCGGCGGTCCAGTTTGAACTGCGCCTGCCCCCATTTGATTAACAGAATAAGATGGAAAGCCACAGATTTAGTCGCTGGTCCCTTAAGACCAAAGGCTGATTCAGCTGCACATTAATGTAAACTATTGATAAGAACAAGCAAACAGTGAGATAAGAAGCAGAGCTGTCGATACAGTTGCACCTGAGAGAATGCACAACACGGCACATCTAAATGTGGTCTTGGACGTCTGTAATTGCGAGTCACAATGTATGTTGCAAAATGACTAGAGGCTTAAACGTGTATTGAAAGGCAGACACAGCCTTCCAGGGTTTGTCAGGCAAAACCTCACAGCATCCAATCAATAGCTCTTGCTGTGGTGTCACTTCACGTTTTAGGGCTTCAAATCTAACTAGACCTTCTGAAAAACAAGCCAAGTGTGCAATACTTCAGTGTGGCTTCCAACAAGAAATATAATTTAGACTTTTAGTAGAAAGATGGGTTTACCTATCGTAAGATGGACTATAGTAATGAGAATTTGGGAGAAAAATGTCATTAAAATTGTGTTGGATTGCAAATAAAATTGTGATGTTCTTTAAAATAAATGTCATTTTCTTTATGGTAAATATTATTTTCTCTGGCGTAATGTTTCAGAGATACATAAAAGTACTTCTTTCTGCAGCCAAAACATGGTGGTTTGGCTGAAGTTGTAGCCAGCACTTTCTGAACGCCTTTTCTTGTCGTTTTGTGATGGTGACAATGAGCCATGATGTCTGTTTAATATTGCAACACATTAACCCAACAAATTCCTACTCATTCAAACTCGTAAAGTGCCACGTGGCTCACAGATCTTTTACGTGGTTTCTATGGGAACCGTGTTTGGCGATGTGCACTCAAGGCTAAACTATGTGTAAACTATGAAATGTCAAGAGGTGTATGAATGTCATTGAGACATTAAAATGTTCCTTAAGCTACTGTCATGTTTTCGAGCATGTACTGTCTTGTTTGCTTGTTACTTGTTTGTAAAAGGAAAACAGTTATTTTAACAGAATTCATTAATAGCCTGTAGCTATTGACTGACTTGTAACCTTGGAGTTCCAAAACATTTATTCCTGAACCATAAACCTTCTTCTGTAATTCTGAAGCAAATTGAACATCGCTGAATCTTTTTCAGTATGTACAGTATATGTTATAGTAGCTGTATATGTAAGGATACTGGAGCTACGTCTACTTTTTGTAAACAGTTTATATGATTAAAACAGTAATTTTGTTATTCTTATGTAACACACATCCTGACAAAATATACTTCAAATGGCCTGTAAATTATTTTAATTTGTGTTTTATTGAAAATCTTGTTTCATGTTACATCACGTATGTAAAATGGGCTGGAATTACCATCTCATGTTATCCTAAACTGAAGCTGTTGAGAGCTTCCTATTGCTCTTCACACCAGGACTGGCATCTTCTCCAGACACCCTCAGCACACATGGTGATGTAATCATGCTAGTTCATTGATTACCTGAGCTGACACTCATATGTCCATTCACTCCCATAAATGAGTCTTAAACCCTGTGCAGATAAAAGTCTATCTCACCAGAGCAAAGAAAAGACAGTAAAACACCGTTTAAATACACTAAATGTGCCGTGAGACAAACTGCTATGAAACTGTATCTTTCCAAATTACAAACCTGTAGCTACACTACAGTCAAGTTACCCTTTTAAAAAGCAGTTAAGCTACAGTGAACTCTACTAAGAGAAATTATAACAATTAAAACTAATACATATACATACATACACACACATACACTTATATTTTTTCAGATGATATCATTATAACAATCACAGCATTTATCCAGACAAAAAGTAATAATCTTAATTAGGAGTTCAATTTGAAATACAGTACAGCATTTTACAGTAGCAGTGTCACTACTTTTCATTAGTAAACTCTCAACACTGATGGATTATCCTTAGCCGTGAAATTGTAAAGTCAGACTCCTCACATCATGTCCCATGTGGTGAGTAAAGACTTTTGAAAACAAGCCGAGCCTGTGAAGGACCCAAAAGAGAGGAAATGCGTGTTGTAGCATCACAATGCTGTTATTGATTTATCTGTGTGTGTTCAGTATTCAAAGCTGTTTTCAACTCTGTCATACAGCAGAATTCAGAGTGGAGGTAACTGATGTATAGATTTCTCCTAAGGACAAGCTGTGAACATTTGTTCACATTTATGAAGAACATAAACACAAACTTAATAATGACCTCATTTAAGGGCCTGGGACAATGTTCCCATTTGTACTTTGATTTTAACCATTAATTGAGAGAAACAGAATGACAGAAACCCTGTTGATAAAACGCTTTTGTTCTGACGTACATTGTTCCCTTTTTTCAGCTGAAAAGACTGTTTGACCACACGGTAACATCCAGCTTTCAGCGTCAACAAAGACACATTGTTCCATTAGAAGCAGGACTACAGCAGTGTAAAGGGTCCCATCACTCACAGGAAGAATTTATTTATATCTCAATCAAGAGGTGGAAAAGAGAGAGCGGGCAGGAAATGAGAAAACAGGGGTAACAATGGCAGAGTGACTGCTACAAGAAAAGATGGGAGACATTAGAGGAAGTCTATTTCATACAAGCAGAAGTCTGCGTGTGGCTCAGGGAAATAAATTTAAAGCATGTGATTTCTTTGCCTTTTTTTAATAAACTCTATAGAAATCCATACAGATTTCCATCAGACTATAATCTCTTATTCTTACAAACACATTACATGAAATATATTAACATATATTGTGGCAATTTTAAATTGGACCAAAAGTGTTACTGTAGAAGTCAGATACACACTATTAAATAAATACTTAACACAAGCATATTGTCAGAGTTCAAAAAGTACTGCATAACAGAAATGACTCATCAACTAAAACACTGGGAAATATATAACTGACTGATGGGTCCACATTTATTATTTTCTGTGACTATGGCTTTGATTAAGGTTTAGGTTTGTTAACAACATTACAGCTGCATATATCACTTCCTGCATATATCACTTTCCAAATTGTGTCAAAAGCGATTAAGATATAAAAAGAAAGCTTCACGCTGTGTCCGCAATGTCACCTCCGGCTTAAAATGCATATAAATGGTTTTAATAAGAGTTGCAAACATCATACGGAAAAGCAGTGGATTGTGTCCTATAATCACATACTATTGGGTTGCAGATTAGAAAATGTTATTCTGATTACTGTCCCTTTAAATAGTGTGTGTATTTGAAACCCGGGTTATGAATGGGTCATTTTAAAATGAGAACGAGAAATAAATGAAGCTCTGAATCATTCTGTTCAAAATTAATAAGGCTGATTAAAACCAAATTATATCAAAGAGGGACGAGAATAGACACATATGAGATCTTTTCACCACATTCATTTCCTCTATCAGAGGTGTAATTTCACAACAGAGCATGGAAAATCAATTAAACTAATTACTGAGCTCAGTGCTGTACCACAGTGGGAAGGACACATACAATAGCTTGGACTGCTTTGTTAACCTTTAGAAAACATCACAAGTTGCACTAGTGACACAAAATATTCTGTGCTTCCATGTAACAATTTACTAAAAACTGATTCCATCTCGCTCTAATTGGGCAATAGGTCTAATATTGCGCTTAATTAGATGCTCTTTATATTTGTGAATCGCACAAAATAAGTTCCTGAGGAAAGTGTGGGTGGTGTTTTGCAGTCACGGCTGCAGTGTTGTGGGCGGCTTCTTGGGTGTCCTCAACGGTTGCTAGGCGATTTCTTACTGGTTCGTGAACAGAGAACCCACTCCTAAGTTGTTATGATATTCTGGTTGCTAGATATGACTTGGTGTGTCATTCAAGGTAAGTTAGCTGGTTTAACTATTTCTCTGTAAATCTCTCCCAAAGTTTAATACTTTGTTATGGTTAGGGATTCTGACACATCCTTGACCCAAAATATGAGCAATAAGCAAGCGGCCCGAAAAATATGCACTCTCTTACGATGCGTGAATCGTGACGCATGTTATTTATGGTGACAGTACCAGCTTGTTTCCATGAGCAATAAGAGTGTTTCTGAGGCAAGAAAAGTCACGCACCAATGCCAGCTGAGTTTGCTTCCACCCACACTTGGGGGAAATAAATAATAAAGGATTGTGGGCACTTAAAATTGGCAGTGCTGATGGCAGGCAGGTGCATACAGAACATCTGTCATGTTGTGACACAGTTGTCAAAGTTACCTTCGTTTCTGTTTGACACCGTGACATCTGCACAACCTCAAGATTTGTATTTTTTTAAAGAAAGTGATAATGGTGCAAAACTTGACACCACGATGATAGGGCACTGTGGGTGGTTGCCAGGGTGTTGTCAAGGGGTTCTGAGTGGTCGTTAGCATGTTGTTAGGTGTTCTTATTGGTTGTTAGTCTGTTGTTTTGGTCGCTAGGGTATTTCAGGTGGTTTTACTTGTTTTATCATCCCTGGGGTTAAAATTAAAGTCACTTTTTTTGGAAAAGTAATAGCACAATCATAAGTATCTAGGACGTAAATTAGATTAGAATCCATTTATCATGTTTAATGGATTTTCAGTAATGTCTGATACTCTTGCAAAATAACCAATTATACATTAATTTGACTAAACCCAGATCAACAAGATTTCAATAGAATGAGGTATGGAAACAACTCTGAGAATAAGCTAATTAGGTGCTTTGTATTATCCACATTCGCCTATAAAGTTTAATGTACTGTATGAAGAAGTCATTAATTTATCCAATGCTCACTGTAACAAAAAGTTGCAACTCCAAACTTTATAATAAACCACTGAATAATGCAACGTGCACATATATCCACGTAACAATTATTAATTGCGATCCTCTGCTAACTCCTACTGCATGCGCGGTTTACTATAGCAACCGTCACATTTACATCAAGAAAAACTCTTGCAGACCCTCATTATACCCAAACCGCAGTCACGGCAACACGATACATCTCCTGCGTGTATCTCTGCTTGTGGAAACACAGATACACCTCCACTCTCATGCGTCTCCTCTCATTTCATGCGTCTTCTATAGGCGGTACGGGTTCCCTGCCTGCGTGGAGAGTTGACTCATCTTATCCTTCCTACGGTGGTGACACTGGAGCAGATGGTGCTGGTCTCGAAAGCCCACGACGGCGCTCTCTGAGTAATGTTCCCTCACACTGTTTTCGATAACAGCTTTGCTTTGTCTTTCTCACCTAGATGGGGCAGACAGAGCTGTCTCTGTGAGAATTTACAGCCCCTGATTAGCACAAATAGCGCTTTGTAATGTCTTCGGGTTTGTACGCCAGGTGCGCATGTAACTTCTTATCTCAAGTTTTAGTCTTGAGTTTTAGTCAGTTTGATTTCTGTTTAAAGTTTTCCTTGTCAAACTGTGATCATTTACTTTTGGGGACACCCCTGGAAATGCAAACAATTAAAACCAACAACTTTTGCCACAAAAAATGTGTTTAGCGTCTGTGCAAAAGTCGCCACCATGATACTAGGGTGTCATGGGTGATTTTTTAGCCTGCTGCTATGTGGTTGCTAAAGCATTGTGTGGTACATACCACAACACTGTACGATTGCTATATTCACATACCATGGTTAAATCAAATTCTGTATCAAATCAAATACTGTATGTCCATTGTAAATGGCAAAAAATGGTAATAGTACATGTATGCTTTTTCTGTAACCAAAGGTAAGAGTGTATTCCTATTCTGTACAAAATATAGTATAAAGTCCAGTTAGTTCAAAGCATGGTATTGTTCTACTAATCCTCTATGTCCTCAAGCACCAGTACCTGTTAGTTGTAGTTTAGTCTCTATATTGCTCAGTGCAGCAGCTAAACTAGTGGTAAAGAAACAGTTCTCATAAGTTTTGATTAACCAAGTCTAACAGCACCAGGTGACAGTTTAAAATGAGATGGCTGTGGGGGGTCTGAGTGGACTGTGATTTTTGGATTATTAAAGACTAAACCATTAACGCCATTTCAGTGTTAAAACAAGCTTCTCATCAATAGAGTGTAAAAATATCTGAAGCCCTTAGAAATCACATGACAGCATCTGAGAGATGAATTGATTTTAGATTAAACATACAATTTCTCATTAAATCTTGATTAATTCACAGCTGGGCTGAATGCAATGCCTGTCGAACAACAACAGAAAACTCAAAAAACAACCGAAACGGCTGTTTGAGTTGTTTTACGATCCAAATTGATTAGAGTATCATACCCCATGTGAAGATAAAGATGTCATAATTGAATTTTGCAGTGTATAATTTCCAAACAGAAAATCAATTCATGACTCGGGAAAATAAAAAACTTTGCTGTTTGCTCCGGGTAGCCTGGGGTGAGTAAATAGCAATTAACTGAGAAATACACGACTCGACGCCACAGAACGGCTTTCATGCTTACATAAGCGCTCTGAATACCAAATAAAACGTTAGGGGGAAAACTGAAGAACGTGCTTACAACTTAAAGGAAACCACCTGCGGCAGTTATAAAACATGAGATTATCTTTTGAGGATCCATTTTGAAGTACTAATGAATGCGTCCGTGCCACTGAAAATGGGATCAAATACTGTTTATACCCCAAGCAAAAAAAAAAAACAGTAATCGATGCCTGAAAGAATGCGGCTGCATAAACAACAATCGACACCGCATGATGTCCCAATCAATTTAGCTAATCTACAGTAATGACTCCTGAAGCATATGGAAAACAAAATTGTGAATGCAAAATGCACCATTACGTACCCATTTAACACCTGTTGAACTAAAACAAAAGGTAGCTATGTGGAAAAAACAAACAACCATTGTAATCCCTGTGAATCTGTAATTCCTCCCAGACTCAAAACACGCAGGAATTCTGACTAAACTTTGCATTGTTAACAAAGAACAATTTTTCATCTTAAGAACTGCTTTAAAATCGTGTTTAGTTTTCTTGTATCTTAGTTGTTGTGGGAGTGAAAAACTTGTGGAGATTCAAGACTGACTACAAATCATTGCCGAGCATCTCAGCACGCCGTTAGCTGAAATACTTTCCTTATCGCCATGTTGTCATTTCACTCCTACGGCAGGCATTTTAAAGGGTCATTGGTTGCTAACGTGTTATTGTGGGTGGGTTACAGAAATACAAGCGAGGCCCGGCGCTGTGGCTGCCAGGTAACCACAGTGTCATTTCTTAAGTTCTGACTCTGAACGCAAAACAAAAACCATGAATCAACTCAAAAATCAGATATGATTTATTGCTAATAAGGTTTATTTTCCCAGTTTCAGAGTAATAGCGGTTTGTTATTTGATCTGATACACACAAGCCTACAAGAATTCTGCTCTAATCATGTTATTTATAACAGCTGGTTATTCAGAAAAGAAGACCTTTTATCCCCCATTAAAAGTTCTATTCATAACAATTTCAGCTTGACATGAATGCTTTTAGTGAATGCTGTATTTTGAAAGGCACTGTGCCGTCACAAAGGGTCATGATGTCAGAGTACATTGTAATATTAAAATGCATGTCATTTCCTTAAAGGGCCCCCAAATCTACAATACCTGTGTGTTGTAGAGTTTAGTTTAGGCCAGTTTTAAACAAAATGGCCTTTACCAGTTAATGCATAACATGCACAGAGAGTGATTGTGAATCACATAACCTGAGAATAAATAAAACTGCCAAGTGACTTTCATAGTGGACTGTTAGATCTACAAAATTACAACACATGAAATAAATTAACTGCTTTAATGGCAAATTATAGCAAATTATAGTGACATCAAGCGATATCACTATACCCCAACTCATTGATTAAGGCAACGTTGCTTGTTGGAATGTTTAAACAATGTTTTGATAGTGTCACAGAGTTTGACACTTTCTACTTATTGAAGAAATTAGCCAACAAATGGCCTACTTATAATATGCATATATACTGTGCATGCTAAGATGGAACAAAAAAGTATTAACCATCTATTCAGCTGTCTGCTTTAGCTAAAAGTTATGTCACGTGTTTGGCACTGGCTAAATACTTTTTCCTTAAAACAAAATCATCTAGTCTGCAAATAAACGTCTTCTATAAACGTCTTTGACATCATGAAGATGTCTTATGACAAATCATCAGAAACTTGGATTTAACTTGTACGATTTAATGTATGTACTTGCTAACCTTTAGGTTATTGCCTTTATCCTCAGAACAAAAGTGATGTCAAAGATGTTACGAAAACGTTAAAAAGAACACCTACTAAAAATCACTTTTTTATGTTTTTTGCTCAAAGACCTACATAGAGCAATCCAACAGTGTAATACATAAATGTATCATTCATCACTATCATTGTTCTTTTTGTCAGAAATCAACCAAAACAATTTGTCCCACATTCACAGCATGACAAAAAGTGCTTCAATCACTAAACACTATGACTTTACTGACACTGAAAGTGTAAGTTTCTGAACAGTAGAGCTTTAAAAAAACAGAGATAGTCTTTTCTCTACACATCCATCATTACAAATATACAGTACCTTAGAGAGTACTGACTTATTGCTTTAGGGTTTCGCTTTAGAAAAGGTCACTCTGTCTGAGAGTTACTTAAAAATTTACCAACATCGGTTCAACACTTGTGTTGTGTGGTTTTTAAGCTATGAACCTCCAAAATACCACTGACGCACTTTGTGTTCTTCATCAACTTCAAATGTCAAGGACTCAGTTAAGCATTCTGTGCTCAAGCTAAACCATCGGCTTAATGCTGTACACGTCAGATCCAAAGACTTTGTTGACACCACACAGATTACCATAACATCTATATGTATGCAATACTGTTAAATAAAATAGTTTAGCCAAAAATGTTGTCATTTACTTACCATGTTTTTCCTAACCCATAGAACTTTCTTTAGACTGCAAAATACAAGAGAAGAAATTTTGTATAGACAAGTGCTCATCGTCTGTTGTGTTTCGCAAAAGAAAGAAAGTAACATAGGTTTGGAATAACATGCGGGTGTATTAATAACAGAATTTTAGGTTTGGGGAAAATTATCTGTTCAAAGGAAGTATTCACCAAATAATAAAAATTCAGAAATTATATTGCTTAAAATTTCCATCAATAAAAAAACATTTACTCTAGAAGTGCACTAGTATGTCTTTCATTTGATTCACTGCCACAATTTTCCTGTGAAATTGCCAGACAGGGGAAAGTATGCATGAGTTTGTCTTATTCTTTGAGATTTCTAGGCTTTTGCCAAGTTTTATTCACAAAAGAACAACAAAACAGTACATAGATTTTTATTGAGTTTTTCTTTTACATTCATTTGTAGTTTGCCACACGGTTTGTCAAAATCTTTCATTTCTCTGCTGACGGCACGCACGTTTATTTAATAGGAATGCATACTGTCCGCAAGCATCACTGTCTTTTCTGATGCGTGAGCTTGATGTGAACCTCAGTCAGTTGTTTCAGAGGCAGAGCTTATGTTCCTGCTATCAAGCTCTTCATCAGCTGATGATCTCATTGATCAGTGTCTTCATCACTACAGGCAGCATCAGAGGTCTGATAACTGTAATGACTATCTCCACTGACCGGCCAATCATGATCTAGGAAAAAAAAAGGTTGCTATCAACTGTCCAGGCCACATATTAAAAAAAATGTTACGCTTAGCAAAAAGCTGTCAGTTACCAACTGTAAGTTGCCTTTAGTTTAGAACATTTTTAATTTACAGTACAGTAGAAAGAGAACATGAAACTTTGAGTAAGAGTGGGGAAATTGGACCTGCAATTGTTGCAAGCCGGACTCAAACTCTCACTGCTTCCTTGGGCACCTTTGCACCATATTGTTTGCTTTGCGAGCGAGAATGCTACAGTTCAGTCTGGAATGTCTTGCTCAGTTGAGTGTGTTTTGTCACAGTGTCTTGATCCTTGACAGCACACGTACCCGATGACAATGAAAACTACATTTAAGTATTTTATGTTTTACTGGCAACATTCTCGTCTGCTAAGCCTTAAACAATCGCAGTATACAACAGTTGCGCCTTCTGTTAGAAGCTTGTCAAAACGTCTTTCAGCTGTTCTGCAGCAGATGATCAAAAAACATGACAAGTACCAGAAAAAAAGGATGGAGAGGCAAATATATCAGTACACAAACACGGATTCTGTGGGTGTGAGGAGTTTGTGAAATTGTGTATTATGCTGTAATGAATAAACAGGCTGAAATATTCCCTTCACTCTTACTGCAATTTTGTTTTTGCAATGCTTTTATTGTTATAGCTGTTTGTCTGACCCCACTATGAGCTGATTTGTTTGATGATGGAGAGTTTATACACAGTTCACACTGTGCCCAGAGTTAGTTTCTTTCTTTTTTCTCTTTTCACATTCTCCCCTGTCTTTATAATCACATTTCCTCCATCCTTCTTTGCTCCCTGCCTTTTTTCATATATCCATCCATACATTCACAATTTATTGGAATTAAAAGAAAAAATACTTTCTTTCTTTCTTTCTTTCTTTCTTTCTTTCTTAATAATAATAATAATGAAAATTATCTGTTTTGAGCAAACTACTCCTTTAATACTTTCTTTATTGTGTCATTTCATTATTTTCTTATTTCTTCCTAACATCCATTCATCCAGCCTTCTTTCTCTCCTGCTTACCTCATTTCTCTTTTTCATGAGTCATCTTTCTTTCCTCCTTTCCATTCATCTTTTATTTCCTTCCTTTATGGTCTATCTTTTTTCTCAAGCCAAGCCTGCTTAAAATTCTAACAAATATTGCCTATAGGATACATCATCTGAGCACAGGGGGAAACAGGCCTTGGGCGGTCTTTCATCATACTTTAGGTAAAGGTTATTATGAAAGAACATATTCAGTTTACTTCAAAACCACAAGAGTCACAGCATCCCATTGCTGATGTATATCTGCTATATTCAGCACTGTCGTGAACGGCATGATGCCGGGTGTCGGTATGTTTATAATTTACACTCAACAGCCCTCTCTCCCCCCCGTCTCACATATACAGTTTGTTTGATTTAGACACTGTCTATGGTGCATGAACACATTCGGTTATGAGAGCCAGGCCCCACAAACAACACCCTGTTAAAGCAGCGGTTGTCATGGTAACGCAGTGTAGACCAGGAGGTCTCGGTGGATAAAAAGCCTCTGAGTCCTGAAACCTAAAAAATTGCGAACACAAAAGCATGCCCTTTACCTCTGCAAGGTGTCTGTGTGTGTGCCACTGCGTGGGAGAGAGGCTGATTTTCACATAACGCGTTTTAAAAGACGAGAAGTAACCATGTATCCCATAATTCCCTCTTTCTGTGGTGAGTGTACAC
>JAZGTK010017826.1:0-12113 GCA_036877625.1 Ambastaia sidthimunki
CTGATCCTCAGTGCTCTTTAATCCCTCTGATCAAAGCTGCCTGGTCTTGAGGGGTTTCATTTGCAATCCAAACACCATCATCAGTATATATTTAAAGGCATTTTTCCTTCCGCTGCAAGATGGAAGCTCTTAACTGTATAGCAGTTAAGTTATAATACCATGGCGTCTGTTCTTTAGTTAAATATCTAAACAACCTTTGGTTATTTCATTTAGTGAAAAACTCTATGCAGTACTGACACATTCAGTGTAAGCAAGGTTGCCAGGTCTATGTAAAAAAGGCAGCCTAATTACTAATTAATAGGGGGTGTAACAATATTCAAAACTGAACCAAAAAAACATCACCCACATACCGCAGTACTCTCATGGTGATACTTTCAACGCCCCAGGCCCCCTGCCCCAGGCCCATCCCTTGCCCTTGTTGAACTCACTTTACCTTACGTCACAAAACTACATTTTCTTCCCGACTTTTGATTAAATAGTAATTATTACCCTTTTAACAACTAATAAGAGCTGTAATTTTTCTAAATATTACACACCACAGCCTAAAATTCAGCATGGGATTGTGGGTTCATAATCATAAGAAATAATGCTAATGATGCTAAGAAATTCCCGTGAACACTTATGAACTTATGAACGAGTTAATCAACACAGATTAAATAATTAAATAAATACTTTTTCAGTCTGTAATTTTATAATCAGCGCAAGTAAATCTGTGCTCTCTCTCTCTCTCTCTCTCTCTCTCTCTGTGTGCAGGGATCTGCATGTAAAGAAGGGCATTCTTTTTTTTTAAATGTAGATCATTATGTAAAAGCTGCTGAGTTTTAAAGTTTTCTGTATTTTAAGCGAGTTCAGACAAAACCACCAGACGCATTTAAAATCAATAAAGCGTGTGTGGAGTGATGACCACTTTCTCGAAATACAGCAACACCTTTTATAAATAAGAAAGCCTTAAATCAGACTCCATGATCACCACCTTATAGATTTATGCATATATTCATATGTTACACATATGATCTGTCTTTAACATACTGTATATATGATCGACCTCAGAAGAGAAATGACTGTTTGAACTTAATCTGTTGATATCTTCAATGCATTTTCACAACTTTAAAATGCCCACATTTAACATGGTAAACACTGACATTGCTATTGACAAAGTTTATCTGCTAAATAATCAAAGATAAATCAACACATGATTGCAGCACACTGTGTTGGGAAAAAAAGCGCTAGTATAATAATGTATGTGAATCTCTTTAGCATTGCTGGTGCCATGCCATGAACCCTGCCCCCACAGCAAACCGAGCTGAGGCTCCAAAACCGTGATAAGAATTGAACTGTGGCATTGATATATCATATACCCCTACTGATTACGGGTGCTTTCATGCTTGGTTCAATTGCTTAGTCAGAACCTTAGGTCATAAACCCTGGGTATGACAGGGTTGCCAGATTGTTGATAGATTGTCTCTCAGCAGTCCTTCAACAAACACTGGTCAAAATAAATACTGCATCTGTAAATAATAATCTTTCTGATGCTTTATTATGCATGTTGTCACAAACTGCATATGGAGAGAGCCAATCTCACCCCATTTTCCCCACAGGGAGCTGCTTGAACCCAGGCATGCACCTGCGGCAGACTGGGCGTAATCTCACAGAGAATTGCCAGTTTGCTGAATAAATACTGAGCAGAAAATTAGGTTATAAGGTATGTGAGCTGGAAAAAGACGTCAGTCAGACATAATGCAATTTACACATGCAGTCACTGCCACACAAACAACACTTTCTGTTAAGTAAATTTCATTAAATCCAGATGATTAGGCAGGTAGGAAAACAGGAAACACTCAATGTAGCAACCCAGATCCAACCACTTTTATATTTTCATAAAGAGCTGCAGATCTTATTTTTTAGGATTAAGTCAATAATGCAAAATACAATTGCATAAAGTCATTCTAGGCTTTAACAACCACAAAAAAGCCATAATGCAGGTTTTTGTTTGTTGATATACAGTATTAGAGCAGCCGATGTGGAAAAAACAATACTGCATCAACATTACAGCACATCAGTGAAACCCTGCACATCTATATTTGAACTGAATGCACCAGTGAGCCCCACAGCTCTGCAATTTGACACGTGCACTGTCACACAAGATGATCGTGACAGGAGGTGTGCGGTTTCAAGTTAAAGTGAAAAGTGAAAGACACCATGTGATGAGGAGGTGACAGCTTTAAAAATGATATGCATTGTGGAAAGTGCTATACAAATAAACATGAATTGAATATATAAATTGTACACAAGGTCAAGAAATAAGTTCTTTATACAAAAGTCATATGATTTATTTGTTTACCACAACTTTTTGGGAGTTTTGGGATTCGGAGGTGAAATGTGGGTGATGTGACAATCATTGCGAAAAGCTATTTCCTAATAAAACAAAAAAGTAACAAGGCAGGTTTAAAAAACATGGTAATGCGCACCAAAAAAGCTTCTCCCTTAGTTCTGTACAGTCTAATTGCCTGCAGAAATAACAATGGCCACTGAGAAGCTAAACAACTCCTTCGTCTCTGCACACAAACCAGGATTGGTGGTTCTGCTATTACAAACCAAGCTGAAGGGCAGAGCTGCTCTGTGCTGGCCGTGAACGGATGAGCGTGACAGGAACAGGAAGCCAGACTCAGAAGTCATGCTAGGACGACAGCTTTCACCAAACTGAGTGCAAGCTACACAAACAGCCATACTCTCGCCAGGAGTGTGAAAGTAGCTCGGACACACATGGACTGGTACGGAGGCTTAATTTAGAACTGCTCTCGCTCCAGCCAAAGCTCCAAGAGTGTTGTCTCCGCCCCACTGGTACACTAATATACACCGCAGCCAGGCTTGCTGGGCTAAAGGAAAGGATGACCAGGCTGGATACCACCCCTGGGTGTAGAGGCCAGGCTGCTCTGAGTCATGACCACAACTCCACACAGTCAGCTACTGTAGGCACATTATGACTTTTATGTGCGTATTGTCATTTTATACTTCTCACTGCTATTTATGTGCATGACTTTTTGACACTCGCGTTGACTGCTACGGATGCATCATAATTTACTTCTGGTCCACCTTTTTAAGCAAACTCGCTTGTGCAGTTACTTTCACACCAACCAAACTAGGTTCTGATATCTAGCCGACTCTAGTGTAAAAACATTTTAGGATGAATTATAAGACACGAGAGCAGATTCAGACAGGTTACCAAGATCACTTTCTACCTGCTGCCACATACAAATGACAGGCTTACTATCGAACCTAAGGTGCTATTGCCACAGACCCTGTTCATTATCACAGCCTGTCATGCATGAAATAGCTTTCTGCTGTGCCCAGTTATGAACAAACAAACATTCACAGTATTCAAGCCGTACTGCATATAATCAAGTGCTTCAAAAAAATGCAGATGAGAGTTTGTTTTTAAAAAAGAGCTCCTCTACGCTAAAAGAGAGAAACTAAATCTAATGATTAATTTTTATCATAGGAAGTCACGATAGGAGGAAATTCATTTGTATAAAAAGTTGATAATTTAGGTTTTTAAAGCATGCCTTTAGTTGGTACTTATAGTATCCACCTTCATGAAAGCATAATGAAAAGTTACAGAAATGTACAGTACAAGTAAAATGTTTGTCTAAGCGTCCTTGAGAACATTTACTTGGAAAAAGTAAATGTAAAAATTGTATCTTGTTTTAAAGTTTGTTTAATATTTAAAATAACAAGACACTGGATAACAAGACACTGAGAAAAAACTGTACTGTTTACTTAAAAATATATAAAAATATAGCAGCACAAGAAAAAAAATGTGCTTATGAAGCAATTTACAGGGTCCTAAAAACTTTTTGGTCAGTTTTTTGTGTTTTTTGTCTAAATATTGGGAAAAAATCTGTCCGCTCACCCTCAGGTCTGTACTGAGCCACGATAGTGACCGTCTGTCCAGCATTCTTGAGTGCTGCAGCTGCCTGTTCATGAGTCGCAGTGCGGAGGTCCACCCCATTCACCTAAAAACACACACACACACACACACAATATTAATAACATGCATCAACTACAAATGCTGATGTGTGCAAAACAATCTATAATGAATGGATTGCTGAAGCTATATAGTACGTTTATTGACGATTTGATGTGCTTACAGAGACAATGCGGTCTCCTTTCCTCAATTCTCCACACAGGTCTGCAGGCCCTCCTGCCAGGATGAAGGAGATGAAGATTCCCTCTCCATCTTCTCCTCCTACGATGTTGAAGCCCAAACCCGTGGACCCGCGATGCAAAACTATTTTCCTAGGCTCCCTGAAAACCAAAGAAGAATTCATTAGTTCATCTTTAAAAAAAAGAGCTAAAGCTGAAAGAGCTGAAAAATATTATATAGAATTAAACTGAGCATGTAAAAATTATGTTTTCCTTTATATATGCAGACTTAAACTAAATTAATATATATTGAATATATATATTAAAGTACATACAATTTTCTGTATTGTTTTCTTTGGCATAAAGCTGAGCATATAATGCCCCCATCCCTCTACACACATTAATTCTTTCCCAACAACTCAACAGAAAAAACAGAATAAAATCATTTATTACGAAGACTTATTTTCTTGACTACATCTCCCTCTAGTGAACAAAATATGAAGTACACACTGTCATGGTTTTCTTGTTGTTTATCCTTTTAGGAATAATATGTGGTTAAAACAAAAGACTGAAAAAAACTCAAACCAGTTAAAACCAGTTTTACCAAAACACATTACACATTTAATCAGTAATAAGTAAAAAAAACATGCTGGTATAAATGTATTTCAAATATTCAATCTGTGACCCTCACTAGGTAATGCAAGTGACTTAATATGTACAAGTTATTCCTTGTTTTAGTGATCACAAGCAATTTATATTTTTGTAGAACTCAATGTAGTGACACATATGTTAAATATTCATATTCGCACTACCAAAGCAGATCTCTCAAGAACAAAATCATAGTGTCATCGTCACACTTTTGTGAATTTCACAGAAAAATAAAGACTGCTCACAATTCTGTTTTGTGACACCAGTGGCAGAGAAATTACACACTTCACCTTTAAATATCTGTTTGGCACTGACAACAGACTGAAGAAGCAGAACAGAACACTGAGAGTGCATCTAGGTGTTCTGTACAGTAGATGGCAGCACATCTACAAGTTACTGCTTTAGCTACAGTGTTTTCAAAACCCAACACTGTAAAAGATGCCTTATTAACCCCTTTAAAGCAGGAGTGTCCAATCCTGCTCCTGCAGAGTTGAGCTCCAACCCCAATTAAACACACATGACCCAGCTAGTCAAGATGGTCTTACTAAGCACACTACAAACTTCCAGGCAGGTGTGTTCAGGTAAGTTGGAGCTAAACTCTGCACACTGGCTCTACTGGACCGAGTCTAAACACCAAACAAATTTCATTTTTGATTAAATACAACAAATGTTCAATTGAGTTTATTGGTGATGTGTGTGCATTTACAAAATATTTGTTATAGAAAAAATTATTTTCTATAACTGTCCTGCAGAATTAGGTCTGAATTCGAAGCTTATCAGATTTGCCTGTTGACTTCACCGATTGGACAGTCATATCATCATGCAAGCTTGACATAAGAGGCTGTTTGTTTTTACTGTCAACATGACGTATTTGGCAATTCTTATGATAGCAAATAAATCCCCTGATTAAAGAGGATTAAGTATGGTACACCAGTCAGTATGTGTGTGTCCCCGTGGAGCATCCGCTTTCCCCTAAATACATTCATGTCTGCCCAAGACCATCTGCACTGTCCGAATGGGCTCTCACTAGTGAAACGCCACTCACTATTGACTGACAGTTCCTTACAAAATGACTTAACAAATTAGATGAATGAAAAGAACAAAACGACAACACTAACAACAAGGAACATTTATGACTGATGTGGGTAATGTGGGCTTAATTGTAGTACTGTAGTGTGTAGTGTGAAACTTTACTAGAGAGTCTGTTTGTAGTATGGCAGAACCATTATAGAGATACAAAGTATGCACTAAGAATGGCATTAACCTTGGCTATCTTATCTCTTAGGTAGAAAGGTACCGTAATCTTTGAACCTCATAGGCACTGGGTATCTATACGTAAAGTATGCAGCTGTCCTTACAGTGTGTGTGTGTGTGTGTGTGTGTGTGTGTAAGGGTGAGAGTAAATAATGCCACCACAGAAGCATTTTTAAAACAAATGTTATGACTTGTATTAACTTCCCTGTGAAATCAAGGATCATTCCGTATTGTAGGTGCGAGGACCAATCATAACACATCATGGATGGCATCACTTTAAAGACAAAAATGGAGAAGCAATGGCTCACCTTGTGATATCATCATCTCCCAGCGTGCCTTTTGAGACAGGAGAGTACCGTGATGGGGTGGCGGGGGTTAATGGCTGACTCAGATAGCTTTGGGTGCTGATATGGTTCTCCGTGTGCTGGGAATAGGCTAGAATAAAAACACACAAAGGCATATTTTTGTTGGCTTTAAACAGAAAATTCGTTTGACAATGTTTACAGAAGCCTTTATCTCAATATGACTGTACTAGTCATATTTAATAATGTAAAACGTTTTAACAAAATGTTATTTTGTCACATGCCAAAATTGCTGAAAATTGACACAGTCACTGTGTAGCTTTTCTAGTCAATGCATTATAAATCTTAATAGAACATCCATTTGGAGATTCAAGCTCACAATTCTCTTATATACAGTTTACTGTACAAGGCAAATTGAATAGTTAACCCACAAATGATAATTTTGTAATTATTTACCTATAGTCATGCAATTCTTAAATTGCATGACTTTAAATTAACTTTAAATTAACTTTTTTTTATTAATGTGGAATTATTTAAGGACAAATTCCATACAAATTCCAAATTCCATACAAGTAGTCTATAAAGCTTGTGCACTATACCGCAAATCAGACATACAGTACAGGTTATTATTAGGAACATATTGACTATTATACATTATATTGTATTACTATTGACTTTCGACTATTTTGTATTACTATTCATTCTGCATATTTAAACATGTGTAAAGCAATTAGCAGCCAATCAGCAGAGGAAAAATGATGTGTTCTTGTGGCTTCAGAGGACTATAAAGGTATAGCACACAAACTGGCTACACTGGCTACACTGTATGCATTTGTGACTAACAGTGCAATTAAGCATTTCATGAATATATACATTCTCTGGGACTCAAACCATGTACCCTGTAAACTAGTGTCAATATTTTTTGTCCTTTTTAATACATGACAGCCATTGCTCATAATTCTATGCTTTTGCATGGAAAAGTGCAGCACAAATATACTTCAAAATTTCCACTTCTGCAGTCTTAAAAAAACAGCATTCAGAATGAGACAAAGGTGAGTAAATGATGACAGAATTTCACTTTCTGCAATTGATGTTAATACTATAAATAATGAAGTGTCCTTATTTCACCACACTGGGGTAAATTGTAATAAAGTCAAAGGTACACACAGGTTACTTCAAACATGGACAACCCCATTTATTTAATTCTTGTTGAACGGTCCTTCACGTGTCAAATCAGTAGGCAGGCTGAAAGATATAAGAATATAATGAAACTGAATCGCTAATGAAATGGTTCTGTTTATCCTTGCCTTCCAAGTTACATCACGCATACTCACATAGGTGATCGAGACTGTGCAGATGTGCAGATATTATTAAGTGGCTTTAAATTTCCTCTGCATGCACACCCACACACAAACACACACACTTATTTCTACATATAATAAGGCTGGATTAACAGGGGGAGGGGTCTGGCCATGTGACGTGATGCGCTTCATGATTAAATTTGCTTTTGTCCTTCATGCGTTTAAGCCCTAATGACAGCATCCTTTTTCAGGATGTAATGCTGGGGGATCTGGCCCGTCTCTGAAATATCACCAAGGTGTTACATTATTGACTGTCATCACTCAGCACTTTGCAAAGTTCCTGCCCTCATGAGTACAAAGTGCTGCATACAGCAGCTTTCAGCTGGGATTTAAGCCATAAGTGAGCATGCACTAGGCACTGAGCTTAAAATAAGCACCCCCACCCCCCCTCACCCCCCAAATTAAACGGCTGCCATTATTTTATCACCCAGATGTCATTCTAAACAAAAGTGGAATATCTGAAGAATCTTTATGCAGCTCTTTAACTGCAATGTCAGATTCCAGAGTATAAAAAAAGCAAAAATATGAAAGGTTTCTGCAATAAACAAGTTGTTATTTACTGATAAAGTAAAAACAGTAAAAAAACAACTTCTGTTCCTCATGCAAAGCTATTGAATGGCATATAAAAAGTTATTACGTTGCTCTCTGGAATGACTGGTCATCATTGGTCAATAACAGCATACAGCTGTATTATCAGGTCATTCACCCGGTTAACTGACAGTAAAGCTACTTAATCATCTCGTATTATATCGCAGCCTTCCGTTGTCTTGTTTCATACAAAGCATCTTGCGTTTTGGTTATAAATTGTATTTAATGACCTTCTGTTTTAATGTTACTATAATATTTTTACAGTTTTGCCAATTGTATTGCACATTGTAATAGACTATTGCTCTTAGCAGAAACTGCCAGATAACACATGTAAAATTATATAATCAACTCAATAGTTCATGTATACATATGTATTTATTTGGTGAGTAGCTATGTAATAAATAAACTCCTTAGAGGTGATACAAGATCCTGTCAGGGTTTATTTTGCGATAATAATTGTCTGACTGTACATAATCCTTTACTTACCGTAACAGCACACAAGCAGCATTACAGTAACTACTGTTTCATTTTAAAAACTATGAGCATTTACTGGATACACCTGGAGAACTTTACATTAAAAAGACCATGACAGAATTAAACCAAGTTAAATGGTATAAGAATGTAATTAAGCTCACGTACAGCTGGTGACATCAGGAGGAGCATAACTGTCATTCATAAAGACACTAGTGGGTTTTGCCACTTTTAAATAGACGACATCAGGGGTGGTTTTCAAGGCAGCCACGGCATCTTCATGAGTCACCTCTTCAAGGCAAACAGCCATTACCTGTACAGAAACACATTAGAAGAATGCACACATGAACATACAGAACCACTGGGATATATACTATAATATACAAAATACAAATACTCATATACTACAAATACTTTTATATTGCAAGAGAGTAATAGTGTAAGTTTAGAATGTATTTAGAATGTATTCCCAATACAAATAAACACACTAAACAGTCAAAAGGCCATACGTTTATCTACAGTTGTAATTGTATGTTAAAATAACTATAATTCTGTTGTAGCACATTAAAATATTCCCCAACAGCAAAAGTCCTTACATGTTCTTGTCAACTCCTATGACCTAAATTATTTTCTTCACCCCCTATATAAGTCCCCCTTATATATTTTTCCTAGCTGTTCAAAATACAATACATTTTAAAACTTAAAAAAGTTGAAAAATATTTTTACAGTAAAAAAGGTCTACATTCCTAGGACCTTTGTTTTTACTTTTTTATACAAATTATACAAAATCATATTGTACATGTACTGTAAATGCAAATACACCCTGTTTTGGACACCCTGCTTTACTGGTTGCCTGACTGTTTGCAAGGAAGTTATGCAAAAAAATATCACTAAAGGCTGATTGACTGATACATCACATTAATGAAGATGTGCTCTCAGTACAATTACTGAATTGCCTTCTTGTATTCTAATGGCATTTAATAAATATTTACTTACAGCCAGAAGTTTATCGCCAATCTGTAGCCGTCCATCTTTGTGGGCAGCCCCTCCCTCAATGATTTTGGTGATATAAATACTGTTGTCTCCAGGAATATGTTGGTTTCCAACTCCTCCAGCTATACTGAAACCTAGACCTGCAGAGTTAAGAACGAGAGGAGGGGGGATATGTAAATAAAACAGAAATGCAACAAGAAAGATGTAAACATACATGTAAGACAATTATTAGCATTTTTTTGCTGCTTTGGCTCTAAGATTTCTGTTTTCTATAACACTCTCTTTGCACGTGTGAAATGAGAAATCAGTGCGCTTTATGCTCACACACAGAGCACAGATTTCTTGACAGCTCCAATATAGTGAAAAGACTGTCCCATCTTTCAACACAATCTTTCAGCAAAGCTAACAGTCCTTACTGAATTGATGCATAGGGCCTGATTAATTAATTAATGTCAGACTGAAATGATCAGGAGAAAACTATTGACTGTTCTTAATGTCTGACTATTCTTGATCTGATTCTTCAGTTTTTTGCAACTTCATTAACACTAATTGTTTATATGGTGTAAATGTACTAACATGAGTTATAGTGATTACACCACTAGGCACAGCAATCTTTAACTTATTCCTTAAGATGAAATGTGACTACCTTTTGGACCTTTGACCAGCTTTACATCCAGTATTTTTTCTGAGACAGCTTTTCTTCTTCTCACGTACAGTCTGACGATGCAGCCGGCCTCCTTCAGCGCCTCCACGGCACTACTGTGAGTTACGTCTCTCACATCCACATCATTAACCCGCAGTATACAGTCATTAACTCTGCACAGAGAGAACAAGTGAGAAAGAACTTACTAAACAGCACAAAGTAACAGCCAAAGATAAAGGCGAAATTCACTGTATAAAATTCACTGAATACTGTATTTTTGTCGATAACACTGTTTATTTGCACACACTGTATTTGTCAAAATTTTGCAAACAGGACAGAGGTGAAAACTGCCAAAAATCTAGTCCTGGACGCAGTTTGCACATCTTAATCCCCTGTCCCACAAGGCCTGGGTTTGAGGCCCTGGTTTTGAGTGATAGATTATGGATGATGACAACTGTGATCTGGCTGTACTATACTGGGACTAACTCTAGTCCTTAAGGGCCTCTATCTTTCAGAGTTTAGTTCCAACTCTAATCAAACACACCTGCCTATAATTGTCAGATAATCCTGAAGACCTTGATTGTTCAGGTGTGTTTAATTAGTGTTACAGCCAAACTCTGCAGGACACTAGTGGCCCTCCATGTTTTTCCCTGCTGTGCAGGATATCAGCATGTCTGGATATCTGCCCAGCTCTTTTCTATCATTTCATGAATTACTGCTGCCTTGATCAGACTAAATTAAATTCTGAAAAATTCAGATTCTGTTTAACATCCAATTTCCATAGGAAGTAATATTGCTGTAATAATTATGATAGGAAAATAGTTTAAAGTTTTGCAAAAAAGACAAAATCAATAATAAACCTTTTTATTATGAATCAGTGGGTTTAAACTTTAAGTCAAGTCCCCCATGTTGTCCAAAATGTAAATGGTGTCCCACTCATTAAAGTATTATGCAGTATGCAGGTGATGACTGCATACTGACTCACCTGAGTCTGCCGTCCTGTGCAGCAGCTCCTCCTGGGATGATCTTGGTGATGAAGATGCTTGGGTCCTCGCCGATGTGGGGGTTATCGGTACCGCCTGCAATACTGAAACCCAGGCCAGAGTTCCCCTAAAAGAGAAGATAAATATCTTGAGAATAATAGAGAAAAAATATTAAAAAATATTAAATCAACTAATATATATAGAGAGTGTGGAATACTGAATAAAAATGGATGTTATACTATATATATATATATTATATAATGCTTTTGAGCAGGCATAGAACAGTCTTAACTTGGTTGTGTAAAGATGCTTTAATGCTTTTCTAGCCTGTTGAACATAAATGTGCTTTATCCTTTTCTAACAGTGACAATTTAAATCCTTTATCTTAAATATTTTACATTTATTTCATGTTGCTTGTACATTTCCTGATTTTTACTCAGAGCTTTCATCAAAATGAAATCTTAGTTTAAATATTATGACGAACATCTCTTCATGACTGGAATAATACATTGTACTGTTAAGCCCTACTGACATATTAAGAGCCTAATGTCTTTTTCATGTCATGTCAGAGCATAAGTGATTTTACCCGTTCAAGTGTAATTTCTTCATATTCATAATCAGCTTCTGTTCCATTCACCTGAAAGACAAAACCAAATGAATATATACACAATTATATACACAAATATATAGCACATGCCTTCCTCTGTTATCCTTGACTAAAACTAGG
>JAZGTK010017827.1:0-12112 GCA_036877625.1 Ambastaia sidthimunki
TGAGAGAGTGAATGAATGTGAGTGAGAGAGTGAATGAATGTGAGTGAGAGAGTGAATGAATGTGAGTGAGAGAGCAGCAGAGGGCGTGCCGGGTGGCAGCATGACCCAGCTAAGAGGTTTGTGCCACTCCTAAACTTTACATTCGATTGGCCGGATGGGGTCACGTGACAGCTGCAAATGAATGCCCAGAGGGTTTTTTCTGCTTTCACTTGACACTGACAAGCTGCGAGAGACTCCAGCACTGCAGAAAAAAAACATTCCCTCTTTCCATGACATCACCCAGCCAGGAATGGAGGGGGGGCAGCTGGGGACAACGCAGTACCATCTGCTCCTGACTAACAGTTCCTGCTGCTTTACTTACACTCTCACTACTCTCAACAGCTCAACGAATGGGAAGCCGCCTGCTGCAGAGGCTGAGATTTCTGATTGGCAAACACTCTCGTAAGCTCCGCCCCTTCCCTTCAGTCTCCTCTGAGCCCTGAATTTCACTTCTCACCTCCGGCGTTCACCTCTGGGACTGATTCAAACACAGAGTGCTTGAGCACATCTTACTGAGCTGTAACCCTGTCATGTGACACGCTTACACTGTGTCTGAACCGGGTGCGACACAACGGCACTTTCCAGCAACAAGTCATTTCTGTGTCCTTACTGAACACCAATCATATCTGATGTGTAGAGGCAACATGAAATTGCTTTCGCAACCAATTTTTCCTTTTTTAACGTATTGCCAAAAGAAACGGGATATTTAATTGTAAAATTGTTACTTTGATTCAAAGCAGCTTATAAATGAAAAACATCACAATAAATAAATGTAGGGCATTTATTTGTTTATTTATTTATATAAAAAAATTCCTGTAGGAATTCACTATATTGTAAAAAAAATAAAATGGTTGAAAATCAAGAGTACTTAACTATAAAAAAAAATGTTAGCAATACAAAAAAAAACACGTTTTAATCGTTGGAACACTGTTCACTGATAAATCATCTACAGCATGCGTAATGTGATCTCATTTTGATTTTAAAATATTTGTGATTTTACTTCAGTATATTTCACTGTGGACGGGCCGACCAAACACAACTGCAACTCCACGAGAATAAGAAGAAAACAACCAATGACCACGACTGCTTAAGAGAAAATGTGATTAACGTGGGAGAGAGACACAGTGATGCGATTTAATACATCCAATAGATCTACAAAATGATCATTTTGCATGTTTCTCTCTGCTACTAACTGGGTTATAAAAATGGATCCTCTTTGCCTCGACCTGTAGTTTGTCTTCAGTAAACAGTTGAAGGAGGAAACGTCTTACCATACATCTTGCCCTCATCTGACAGGATAATTTTGCGACGTCCACAGGGCGGGTAGATGGCCAGCGCCTCCTGGAAGCTTTGCTCTATGTCAGGGCTCCACACGCCCTCTGCATCATTGTCTACTGGTTTCTCAGCAGAGTCGCTCATTCTCTCGATGTCCTCGGCAGAACTTTCGCTGCCACTCCAGCTGCTGGGATCAATGATGGCGGTTCTGACCTCCAAGCCGAAGCCTGGAGTAAACTATGATGAATCCTGGAGAGACAATAAACACACAAAGAGCTGTGGTTACTCTTCACAGCACAGACACATGCCTGGAGGAGGTCTCAGGTGTTGCTGGCCATGTTTAAAGAAGGAAATGTAATTTAAAAGTGTGCAATTTTCTCAACGCTATAGTGCCACCGGATAGAATGTAAAGATGGTTGTTTCCTAACAGTTTTCCCATCAACTGTTGATGTTCCGCCCTCAAACACACCATTCCTTGAGCCAGAAGCTGTTTAATACCACTCAAACAAACAGAGCAAGAGTTTACACTCTTCTGGAAGTCAACCTACAAATTGTAGGGGATTCACAGACCAGATGTGATGAATGAAGACAAGGCAGAGATTAGATCAAACTAGAAGAAAAATTTACTGAAGGAAAATTAATTATAGTATCAAAAATCAGCTTCACCACTCACAAGAGTTCCTAGGCCAACCCACCATTACATTTAATTCAGTAGTATTTAAGCTAACAGAGTCAACTAATCTACATCATAGCTTAGTAGACAAATATTAGATCCTGACAGGTTAGACTATAGACAGTCCAAAGATAAGGTCCAAAATAATTTCAAATATCAGCACTCTTAGAACATTTAATCTTTCACATGTTCCATAGATTGTCACACACGTGTCACCACTTTACATGCCTCCTCAGTCCTCTCCTGATCCATCCTGTAACCACACACACACACAACACACAACACACACACAACACACACACAACACACACACAACACACAACACACACACAACACACAACACACAACACACACACAACACACAACACACACACAACACACAACACACACACAACACACACACCTCCTCAAGGTGAGGTGTTCAGCTTTCTCACCCGGACTGGAAAGACATTCTCTCTTATTGAAGGTTAACTACTCTGCCAATATTAAAAATGCTTTAACTGATTAATGAACTAGGCACTAGCATATGTGATATACCAGCAGGGACACCTGCCTTGTGCTATTTCATACTGACATACCATCTCACAAATGACGCATGTTCATACGAATTCCTGGAAACTAAACGAGGAACTCTTTTAGTTACACTTAATGAATGTAAAGTTTCATTTTTGAATCAATATTATTATTAGATGATAAATGCTTTATTATGAAATGCTTTAATTAAATGATTAATTATTATGAATATGTAAAAATATGATTGTCGTGAGGTGAAGCTAGGGATATCACCCATTCAAAATGACTCGCCCTATTAATAAACTGGAATAATATTTTAACATAGAAAAAACATTTATCACAGTAAAATTAAATTAGCTTTTTTCTTTTAACTTTAAGGGGTGCAAAGATCAAAGATGTAAAAAATTTAAATGTTCTTTTTGAGATTCAACACAAACAGCCCTGAATTACTGACTTTTTACCAAGAAGAATTTTGACTGAATTCATTTTAAAGACATGCATTTAAATTTTCTGTAACTGAAATCCAATTGCCTGAGGAAATTATGTCTCAGACTAAAAGGTATAACCTTCAACATTTCCCAAAACCACCAGCATCTCCATAAAATCGCATGAAAGACGTAAAATTGCAGATCAATTCCTCTGTAAAAATGCCAATGATTTCAAAATGCTGCCTGAACTCAAAGGGCCCCTCCTTCCAAACATCCAGAGGAAATCTGGCATCACACTCGTACCAAATCAAATGAAAAATGAAACCCATGAAAATAATGAAACCCAACTTTTACCTTGAGCGAATTTGTCGTTTCATTCAAATGTCTTTGAGAGCTCTTTATTTGCCTGGTGTTTTTGTAATGTAAATAACTGAAGCAACATCCCAAAGTGAAATCTAACAAGAAAATCACAGCGGAAGCAGAAAGACAAGAACTGCTGTCGTGAAGTTGGTTAGTTTGAGGCACTTAGTACAAAAGCAACCAGGTATTCACAAGCAGAGCTTAGATTTACGTAGCACTGGGTTCACAGACTGAAAGATTTGAACTGTTATATTCTTTATCCAATTTTAAAAATGCTGAGGATGTCAAATATGCAAAAACATGCAAGCATTCTTCAAGTGTCCCTCATTACTTTTGGGTTCCCCCACCCCCTCGACAGTGCCCCCCCAATCTTTCAGGCAGAACAAGCTGTTGTGATGTGGGACTGGCAGCATATGTTTCTTCTAGAATGTCAGTCCGTGAGGGGGATGGGAGCTGTCGGAAAAAAGGGGGGAAAGCGCTCCGGGCGAGGGGGAGAGCTTTTCCTGAATTCCGTTTTTGTGTGTTGAATGCTGACGCTGCAGAACAGACTCACAGACTGATGAGAGAGGGAAAAAATCCCCCCTTTTCTGACCACTAAATGGTTTGGGCCTTTTTCTCTGCCCTGCTCCCCCCTAACCGAACTGAATAATGAACTACACTGGTAATGACTTCCAGGACTGCAGCAAACATCTTCAAACTGCATTCACTTCCCTCCATCAGACATACACACGCTTTAAAGACAGACGGTTTGGGGGTTAAAGCTCAGTAGCTAAGCGTATAGATAAATGTTTACAGCTATTCTATTGGTGTTGCCTTCCATATGGCAACCGAGAGGTTGTCCTGAAAAACAGCTGCCACTGTCTGACAAACAGCCAAAGTCTGGACACAACCGTTGTGCCTGCCAGAGTTTCTTACACTAAATGACATTTCTTGAAGTTAAAGGGTTAGTTCACACAGAAATTCAAATGCTGTCACTCATTTACACTTCAAAGGGTTTTTCAAAGGGTGTCCAACCAACCTCTTATCAGTTTCCCATTTAGTACAGCATTTTTAAAATGTGCGAATCAAAATATTAAAGGTTAAATACTATCAGGCAAGTGTTTAAAACAGCCAATGATCAGAGCAGATCACTTTCTGTTGATCAAAAAGGGGCAGGAAAGGGTGTCTGAAGAAATGCCTCTGGCCTTTGTGAAAATGACAGCAGATGATTATAAACTGTTATTAAAATGATGCTAAAAATGCAAAAATGGTCATGTGACTATCTACACCCCGCCATTTCAAAAACAGAGGGCAGAGATTTGCAACAGTAATTTCTGATAAAACTCTACTACGCACACCACAAACCCTACTGCTGAGAGACAGTGACCTGGTCATTTTAAATTACAAATCATATTAGTAAATGATTGTTTTCAGCACACTATCCCTGCTAGAAAATGTAAAAAGCATCATTTGAACATGATGAATATCTGGGCCAGGACAACATCTAACCACTTACAGTTCACACGACACCAAAACAGGTTCACACTGAATTTACATTTCCACTTACATTAACTGGAGGTTATTTAGTCGTATACGTTACAGATCACAGCAGTTAGGTTAGTTAGCGGTTAGGTTGAATCATAACCAGGACCAGACCACAGGTTGAGCTGTAGTCCAGTTACAGATCATTCATGAATGTAACACCTGTCTCTGCACATACAAATGTAAAAACATGAAGTCGGGTGAAACAGACAGACATTCTTAAAACAAACAAGCAGCAGCCTGGTTGCAAACGGAGTGTGAAATGAGCATGAATTAACATAAACAAGTAAAAGAAAAATCAATGCTTTAAAACAGCCTGATTACGCTACATGTCTCCAGTCCCTCGATGACCATTTAGATACATCAACGTAACTCATTTACCTCCACCAGTATTTCATGCAGCTTCCCTCGTGGGAGGAGCAGATCAATGATGCCTGCGAGATAATGAGCATCTCCGTCTAGTTCGTGTGTTATTGGATTACTTCAACATTCACAATAAACGCCAGTGTGATTAAAGCAAGATTTGATCATTTAACCTCATCACCTCCGATTGATAATGAAGCCGTGATTCATCAGAACCTCGCAAGAAAGTCCTTCTCCTCAAGAATCTTAAAAAATCATTTTACAGTGATGGCAAAAACGAATATAAATGTGCTTACTGTTGTACAGAAGTAACACAACATTTCTGAGTGCAGGTCTGTGTAGATTGTATTTTGTAGCAGGCTTGTTCTAAGAGCTCTTAGAAATATTTCACAGCAAACTGTTAGATCTGACTCACCTTCTCTAAATAGATACAAACAGAAGACACATATTTGCTAAGACCTCTTACTATTTACTTCAGAAAGAGCTAATTAAATTTATGCCCAGGATAAACTCTACCCATAATATCATGAAGTATAAATTTGAATAGAGTTTTGAGCAAAAGCAATTTTTAAACTCAAATCTGAAATTTCAAACTAAGGTTTAGTGGGGTGTAGTTAAACTAAACCCTAAGTGTGTCTAAAACCCAATTAACTGCGGATAAAATAACTGTACACCTGTTCTTGTATAACTTATTGATTTTACAAAACAGATGCAATCTGATGTTGATTTAATAAATAGTTAAATAGTTAACATTTATAAATTATCATTTAAATAAACACATAACTAAAGGCTGTTTACGGCTGATAAACATTGTGTAACTTTGCAAATTACCATCAAATGTACGCTCACAAATGTGACCCACCGGCATCCTTACGAAAGCATCGAAAGAGGTTTATCAATTCTATTTTAAAATTTGTTCTATATAATGAAACATAAAGATGCAAACCACCACAAAGATTAAAGAATGACTGTCGAACAGATTTTCTTATAATGCAGAACGCAAAACACACTTGTGCGCACACACAAACACACACACACACACAGAGACAAAAAGCCCTGAGAAAATGCACTTTGGCAACAATGATGTAGCTGGAAGCTTCATCTTGATTCATTAAAAGACACTATAATAGAGAAACAAGCGCTTCTCGCTCCTCAGACAATGTCAGCACCTGCACCTCACATGAAGAGCTTCACTTACACACAATTCCCCTGAGAAAAACCTTTCAACACATCAAACTTCATTCTGCTGCGGCCACATGTTTAAAGCACATTTTAACATTATCTTTAAAATGTGCTTTCGGTTCTATTGTCATTCTCTGTCATCATTCCAAAGTAGAGAAATCTGCTCATTTTTCTTTTGATGGATGGTTCATCTGATGATTGCTGTTAGATTGGATTTTCTTCATACTAATACATGACGACTGCCAATCAAACTTCAAGGGCCTAAACTTCACATCAGCAGCTGTCTGAAAGCATGAAGTTTCTGTCACTGCTTCACCTCCGTATGCGAGTGTGTACGAGAGACTGTTGTTGTGTTTGGGTGTTTGTTTGTGTCAGCACGTTTGTTACGTTGTGTGTGTGTGTGTGTGTGTGTGTGTGTGTGAGAGAGGTGCTGATAACACTCCTGCAGATCTGATGCAGGATGAGCCCATACATGCCTCTCTTACAGCTCAATGTCATTAAATGCTCTCTCTCCCCCAGCGACTCCACAACAGACACAGAGAAAGAGAGAGAGAGAAAGAGAGAGAGAGAGAAAGAGAGAGAGAGAGAGAGAGATGAAGTTTGATGTTTAATTTCTGCACGACTGGCGTCACTAAACATAATTAATGATTGTTTTCAAACAGGTTCTTTGCACACTCACCCCTTCTTTCATTGGTCAGTTAAACATGCCCAACTCTCACGCTACTGGTTAAGACTGCTCTGTATACTGCAACAAATAATGTTTTGAGAGCACCACAGAACACAGTTTATACATATGAGGAAGCTACAAATGGCTTCAAAGGTTTCTGTATGTAAAGCTATAACACAGAAAAACATTTAACAATGTAAACAGAACGAGACACTTCAACTTTAAAACTTGAGAAAGTCACTGATGTTTATAAAAGCATGTGATTATACTGAACCACAACATCTTCTCTGAGTATATAATTTAATACATAATGCATCTTTGTTGTTGATATAACAAATACATTATATTACATTATTAGCACAATACAAAATCACATTTTGGTTAGGAATTCCAATTAAGTTTTTTCTAAATGTGGTCTTTATAATGCTTCTCTTTTGTAATAATAATTTACATTTCAATAGCATATTTGTGCTCGTGCATCTCTTCTGTAGCTGTGACTGCAGACTGGGTCTCATGAATGACTGCTCTTACATAAAAAGCACATACATAAAGACCACTGAAAAGATTGATTTACATGCGCATCCATCTGTCATTATTATAATCATTAGAATATTTAAGGGACTTTTACTACAAGAGAGACTGTGAGTAGCTGGAAGCATAAACAGGTTATCCAAAATGTTTAATAAACAAGCTAAACTTAAAGTACACTTAACTTTTGGCCTAAATGTATAAATGTTTTGAATTTTGTATTTCAGTTTAATTATTAAAATAATAAAGAATTATTACCTGTCAAAACCTCTTACGGTCTAGTAATGAGTAAGTACATATCCAGACGTAAATATGTGGTTTAATCTCATTATCAGATTTGTGCACAAAAGCCCCTCAACCATTGGGCTGTAAAATGTACCACCTTCACGCCAATGCTTAAAAAACCTAAAAAAGTACTTAATTCACTTATCTGTCATAAATTATTTCCTGGAGTCTGAACTTTAAACGCAGGTGTTGAAACCTAAGACAAGAGCCCAGAACAGCCAGAGGTGTGAGATGAGTGTCTCTCCACTATCTTCAGCCAAAGCTTCTTCCTTCATCCACACATCTGGACACAAGTCAGACTCTAGTGTTAGAAGAGTAATTATAACAGCCTCTAACAGCCGGAATGTCACCTGCGGAAACAGTTGCAGCCTTAACAAATAATTGCGTGTTTCTTCCTGCTCCTCTCCAGCACCATGGAGATGGTCTTATTAGCCAGATAAAGGAGAAAGAAAGCAACAAGTGAGAGCGACCCGTGGCTCCGACACGGCCTGATGGGAGATGACACTTATGGACGGATTACATAAACCACTCAGGTTCTGCTAAGCAGGAATTCGACTCCCTAAATGAAGAGAACCAATTTGAGGCGTCCCGCTGGGCTGAGGTAATGAAATAGAAGATGAGAGGTCTGAAATGTGATTTTCTGTGTGCCTTCTTTTTGTGCCGTTATCTGTGGATGTGGAATAATGATTCAGTGAATGACTTCCACTGACCCAGTAATGACCTGCAGATTTTAAAGCCTCAAAGAGAAACTATAATTACTGCATAACTGCTAAATACCACGTATTGCGTATTATTTTCTCCGGTTAATTATTTCAGTAATGTCTAAAGTATTTCAAAGTACACTTGTTTGGAACAAGATGCATTGAATTATGCATATTCATAACAACAGAACATAAGTGAGAAACCGCATGTCGTTCTAGTCATCCTAACACATTCATTATCACTGGAATGTCTGAAATGATGTTAATACAACACCTGAACCTTGAAAGATAATTTAACAAATTTTTTACGTCGAAATTCAAAAGGGGTCATTCGAATTTCATTAACATTATTTGCATAACAACGTTTTCATAGTTTATAAATGTTTCATCAAAAAAGGACACAAGACAGTAATTGGTAATCTTGTAGCATATAACTCACTCTGCAGAAAACTCTTGTCATTTCTCTTTTCAAAAATATTTTTACAGTTCTCATTTGTTCTTATCTACAAAAATCTTTTTGGAAATTAAACAGGTAAATAAACGTTACAGAAATGCTTTTCAAATTCTTTATGTGTCTCTATGAGAATCTCTGGTTGAACAGAGACAGAATCAGTGGATTTGTTGTGTACTGAATCTTGCTCCAGCTTTCATGAATAAATCTGAAGTGTCAGAGCGCTGATGAATCAACGATCGAGTCTCTCACGATCGGTCTCCCAAAACACACAGCAACAGTCCAGCGGAGTGGACAGAGACCCAAGCGTCTATTTTACGCCTCTTTAAACCTGCGAGGTTGGACTCTGCAAACCCTCTGACAGCATCCAACTCAAACCTGAGACCTCGAGCCTGCCGCTTCATCTCCAGACCACTCTGGGATCAGTTTCTGCTGGATTGATTTACAGGGCCTGTCAAAACATCTTTCTCCACCTGCTTCCAAAGCTCCACAATCAGGTGCGATGTTTGGCCCGTCACACTGATGGCACACGAACCCCATTTCCTGCCCTGAGGCTTAAAGGGACCGTACACCCAAAAATTAAAACCCTCACAGCATCCTAAACACAGAAAATGCTGATTTTCCTTTATCCATACAATACAAATACAGGGTGACCAGAAACCACAGAGCTCCAAAAGGCAGAAAATATAATAATGTATTATAAAAGTAGTTTATACAACACTTAACTTAATACAAAGTTTAAAAATAACTTGTGTGAGAGAAAGAAAAGTGCATACTTAAATTTGGCATGCTGCAGTCAGTTATAAAATGAATGACAATGAAAAGACATCAAAAATAATATCAGTGAAAATGACTTGGATTATTATTGGATTATTTTCATTAAATGGAATAAAATGCTAAAAACATTGTTTGAATGAAAATAATACAATTCAAACATACAAAACGTACGCCAGTTATACTGATAAACAAACCTACATCTGACCAAAATAAACATTTCAATTATGCATTGACATCATTGGCCTTTTTCATCCTTCTAAAGGATTCATACAGTGACCTTATAAAAAAGTGTATCTGTCAAAACATGCTGCAAATTCCAACGTCCCATCTCGCCAAGCTGCTAAAGACCAGGAGAAAAAACGCATAGAAAACACATGCTGTAAAAACTACAAATGCAGGCAGCTGAAGATACGAGTTCCCCGGCCGAGCGACACGCAGCGAGGCGTAAGGAATGAGACGACAGCGATGAGACCATCTGCATTTCACAGGTCCCAGCATGTCAAAGACAGCGTGTGTTTGCAGTACATCTCCATCTGTCATAAATCACTTCTTCTCACCCGAGCTCTGATGGTGGAAAGGTCACACAGAATCTTCTGACACGCTCTCTGTTTGTCGTCTATTGGCAGAGGGACGCTGCTGTTTATTGGTGCTTCATGAACAGTGTCGACCAGATGAGACCCTGCGCTAACACGCTATAAAACCCGCATCAGGTCATACTGAGCAATGCCGTTTAAAAACAACTGCGGCTTCAAGAGCTTCCTGGACTGTCAAGAATCCATACAGCTGCTCCTTCACAAAATGACTACATGTATCTTCTTAAAGTTTGAATTCCACAATTTCAACACATGCATTAGATATAGTCATGTAACATTTCTTTGTGCACAATGTACGACTGAGACTGCTGCCTCGATGCTTCTATTTCACAATATTACAGATTATCAAGATTAAACAATATTAGTGATGAATTATAAAAAAGGATGTGACTTTTCTATTAGTATTTAGCATCTATTTAATGAGATCCTGCACTGCAAACACCCTTTATACTTTTCCAAAAAAACAACCTGTTATCCATTATACAGAAACTCATAGCACTGCTCAAACCAGAACTGAACTATCAATAGCTGAGCTACAGTAGTTTCACTAAACTGAGATGGAAAAATTACACACGCTACCTTCTAATCCGTGTGAAAATCCCAGCAACTATAACCGTTATATCTTTATAAAGAACTAACCCTGTGATTTGCATAAGGAACCAAGTAGCTAATTTTACAAACTGTTTACAAAGTTGAGGTTTTACTGTGATTTCATTGAGAAGTCACACTTTGCATGTTAATGTTCAGAGACAGTCTGAAGTCTGTAAATGCAGCTCAGGGCTGAGAGAATCTGCCGGGCTACACCGCTCACGATGACAATACAGCAGCAATGAATGAAAGAACTACTGGAGATTTATTACCTCACAGAAACACAGAATATGGTGCCAGAGAGCCTGAACGCTCGACATGAATACAAGCCACAAATTATAAACAGTAAATGCAGTGACTAGCTGTCTTTGTTCCACAAGCGTACATCTTATTGCTAGTAAAGGACAGCGCACACTAAACCACTAGCGTGGCCAGCTCTGGGAAAGGAAGTTATTGAAGGATGGATTTCCTGCTTTCAGCTCTGGCCAAGAACTTGGACGTTGGACGTTTATGGTGGTTTTCAGGATCTGACTCATCGAATGATTCATGGATTCGAGATTGCTTTTCACTCTGGTCATGGAAAAAAAATCACTTGAGAACATAAGAACATAAACGTTTTAGTGCACTAAAGACATGTGGGAGAAATGAAGGGTGGGATATTATTAGACATCATGTAAAATTTCGTCAGAATTATTAGTTTAAACCTGTTCAGACGCCATTTGTATCAACAATGATTTCTTCCGGAGCTGGTCGTCTGGTCTGAGTTACAAGACTGTAAGTTTGAACTCTTGAAGGCTCGATTCATTTCAGTATACAACAAGAAAAAATGCTTGACTCCACCACACTAATGTTTATTATATGAAGCTTTCCAAAACCTGCAATTAATTAAAATGCTGCAATTAAACTTCAAACTAAAGTGGCCTTAACTCAAATAGGATAAATATATTAATTACTCGTGAGCACAAAAATGTCATAACTTAAGAACAGTTTATAGACTAAATGATTTCAATGGATTTAAAATGTTACCAGTGGTTTGATTTAAGTGTTTTTTTCTTAGTGCACATGTCCATGAATGCAATTCAATTTCTGCCCCAAATGAAAATCTATGCGGTGCACTCCGTAGCTTTAAGTCTTTCTACAGCAGTTGTGCTGAAGCACATTTACATCA
>JAZGTK010017828.1:0-12112 GCA_036877625.1 Ambastaia sidthimunki
CGTAACTCACATAACTAACTACGTCACTCAGGTTAACCCCAGCAGATTTCAAAACTTGGTTAATCAGCATCTTGAACCTGGTCTACCAGCTTCACCAGTTATGCTTTGCAGGTCCACCAGCTTGACCTGCACTAACCATCAAACACCAGGCTAGAAGCAACATGGAAGTTTAAGCTGGGATAAGTCTTCTCAGCAGAGAAGAACCTCTAGCTATTTTTTTGATCTTTAAACACATTGCAAGTCAGAGACAATAGATACCACATATAGGAGACAACCAGAGGAGATATACTGGGAAGTAACTGACACGAGGTACCATTTTATAAAATCTATTAAAATGGCTTTCAACTATACGCAAGAAGCAATATTATACTTGGAACAATGCCAGCCATCTCAAAACCAGGTGAATAAAAGGTAGCATTAGATATCACAGCCGAGTTCACACTGGGGTCAATGTAATAAAACAGAACACAGAACAATTTGAACATCCACTCTCATAAAGCTAATGTGCTAACATAAGATCTTTCCTTTCTTCTCCATACCAGCGATTCCTGACCAGGGGTGTGTGTACCCCAGTGGGTGCTTAAGCCAGGTCCAGGGGGCACTTTGAAAGATTTCCATTTTGCTTTGTTCATTTAAAAATTGCACAAATAACAGTGTATCCGCTCGTGGCCAATATTTCATACTTCAGCTACTATGAAAGCCTGTTTTAATTCCACCTTACAGTAAGTGCAAATGACTTTTCTTTTGTTAAACGCCCCATCTGGGTTTCATTTCTAAATAAATTTGCCATTCGATTTTTCTCGAGGAAACTTTCTCTAGAACTGCCACCTGAACTGTCAAAACATAGACAGACAAACAAGCTCAGGTGTCTTGTTAAAGGTAAAGGAACTCACTTAGTGAGTCTGTTTTTTACCCACAATACTTTGCATTAAAAGCGAATCTCGGTCACTTTAATAATAATGCTAAATTATATCTAGTATGATATAGCGTTTACATTTAAACACTTGACAGATGGCTTTTATTCAAAGCATCTTACAGTACAATGCTTGTGTTCCTTGGGAATCGAACCTGTGATCTTCATGTTGCAAGCACACTTTTGACCAACTAAGCTACAAAATACTGCGTGGGCTAAAAGAAACACATTTTCACTCACAACAATGTTTGGGAAACACTTCTTAACTGCTCTAGCTCTCAATCTCTCTCTCTTTTTCCAAAAGGAAAGAAAGACTTAAAATTGATCCTTTCATCTAAGCAATGGAATGGTGTATATGTGAGATGTGGGCTATTCATTGTCTTTGTTAAATATTAAACAGCAAAGTTCACGTTAACAACATTATTAACTCTGGCTCTGGGTTCAGCAATGACGAAAGAGTAATTCCAGCAAACAGAAAGAATCGGAACCATCTGGTTGACATGGAGCTTAATTTCAGAGTCTTTTCTCTCACCACAAACAGTGATGAGGAGATGGAGGGCTGGTATGGAGTGGGTGGTCCATTGGAGTGAAGAGGGCCCTGTCTGCCTGGGAGTCCCTTTAAAACTCGAGGCCCCTTTATATCATCCTGCCATTATTGTCTGGAGAGCATCTGGCTGGGATCCTCAGTTAGAAGCTTCTCGTCTCTTCTGTCCCGCCTCTTGGCTGCCAGGATCCTAGACCCCCCCCCTCCCCTCCAAACTCCTGTATGAGAACCCAAGATCAAAATAGCCTAGCCAATCTCCTGGCATGTCATAAGCCATTATACTCAGTAAATAAACCAGAATGCTAACTTGCCCACAGGGAACCTTAAATAACCTACTTGAGAAAGAGTTTCCTGAGTACATATTAAACACGTTTTTACAAATATAACTTGGCAACCAGTTAGCCTTTTCTCTTTTTTGTTGTTCTTGTATCATCTTCTGGCCTAATTGAAACGTTGTGTGCCTGGCCCACAATATGAATATTGAAAATTCATGGTGTACTTGCACCGATTTTTTTTTCAGAAATCAACATTGTGATCAATGTGATGATTTTAGCTGCCTTTTTAATTATTAATACGTTTCTTAAAAACTGTTGTTCGATGGGTTTCATGATCCTTCCTGGTGTTGTGACTTACATTCAGTCATAAAGCAGATGTTTTTTTTATTGAAAATGACTTGAAAAATCAGTTGAAAATGTTTACATTTTTTCCACATAGCATCTGTTATAGCATTGCCTACATTTAAATGTTTGTTTTACAGTAAATAATAGCATATATACAGAATATCAAAAAGCCTAAAAAATAATATTTTAGTAGAATCAGCAACAAATATAGATTTTGACAACATTTCGCTTGAGTTGTGAGGTAATCACCAGTGTCAAACAAAGTTCCTCAGTTTAATTTGATTAATATATAATAGTCCAAAATTTTGTCACTTCAGGACAAATACACATTCAATCAAAGGCTGTTGACAGCAGACCACGGTGTCAAAGTTAATCACCTCACAGAGAGGAAATGTTTCTACTGAAGCCAAAAAGCTTAAACTGTAGGTCATGTAGCTTCAGACAAAATTTTGTACTTAAAAATGTGAAGCGCCTGTTTGCCAAGCAGATGAGGTTATCACAAAAGATGTAATTAATACAAGTAAGATGAAATGAGGGAAACAGAAATGATCCATTTTTAAAACCACCCAAAACGAGCAAAAAGAGTATTTAATTGCTCTCCTAAAGTTTACTTAGGGATCACAAGACCTTCCCGAAAATCAACAGGGAGCTGAATTCTTTGCAAAATGTACCAAGCTTTCCAGCAATTTAATATTCCCAGACTACTCTTCACTGGCCATAACTGTTTGAAACATAAATGCATCTAAAAATCTCTAATGTTTTCCTGCCTTTTCAGCTCACTCACTCTCATGCACATGCTAAAACTAAATTTTAATGAATAGGAAATGCATGTAAACACACAGTTACTTGCCATGGCAACGCATTTGAGTTTGACAGTATGTTTACACTCCGGAGAACTTGGTCCATTTTCATTTTCCGGGTTGTTAGGAGATCCAGTTTCTATGGTAATTGTAGCTCTTATATCGAGGCTCCTCCTTTACAGAGTTGGCCACATTGTAGTTATGCAGACATACTGGAATGATTAACTGATGCTTCTAACACCTCTTCTCTCTTGGTTTATACATTAGTATACTGTACTGTACTAATGCTGTACTGTAAATAATTCTGGTATAACATTTAAGAACACACTCTACTGTACTACATTACAAATATTACTTTTGTGATTGACTGTATGTGATACGTTGTATTGTACCAACCACACACTGTACTTTATTTTACAATGTTCTACTGTACAACCAAAACTACAAGACAAGTAACCGAGCTGTGCTTCATTGAGTTTTAATGTCCAGTAAAGTACAGTTTTTAAAGTAAACACACAAATGTGTGTGCGTACTGAGAAACTCAGACTGACAATACAGAAAAAAACAATATGCAGAGATTTTCACTGTATGGAAGATGACGAGAACCAGGAATCATCTATAAACCACTCAGATCCATTACAGCCATGGAATAACATGGAAGCTGACAATGGCCCCATTGATGGGCACTGTAATCCAAAAGTACTGTAACCTTTAAAGGGAAGCACTGTGATGCAAGCTACCACAGAACCCTAAAGAGTGTAATGTGGAGAAAGCCACAGGAGATGGAGAAGTAAAAAGAAACCAGAATGAAACGAGAGCAGCCAAGGCAATCTTACTCAAAACATGCAATCTGGCAAAACAATCCTCAAAGATTCAGGGCACCAGCGTCGTGTGGGCGAGGAGCGAGAAAAAGACAGCATCCACTTCTTTCCGTGATTAGAACATGAAAACACACAATTCACCCAGGTGCACATAAAATACTGGGAGAATATAACTGGGCAAGATGAGACAAGGAGGCATAAAGCCAGAAGATTTTACTGGACCAAACTACAAAGCTTTACATTCAGCAGAGCATCAGAGCGTGACAGCATCTCTGTACATCTTCCCTTCCTCTCACTCTCTGACTTCCTGTCCCCATCAACACCATCAAAACATCCGTCTTCTTGTCTCCTTCAGACAGCCTGTGGAGAAGAATAGATGAAGGGCACAAGAAGAGGAAGATTAAGGCAGGAGAAACTGCAGAGAATGTGGAGAAGAGTCTGCAGAGGGTCACATCCTGGAGAAGTGGATTTGATCAAGTGGTGGCCCAGGTAGGAGTTCATTAGTAAGCAGAGCTAGAGATGAAGCTTAATACCTTTAATGAGCTGCTCAGCCATGTCTGAGGACACCCAGGTCCCCAGATCTGTCCCATCATCCCTTGCGGTACTTCTGCTAAATTTATGGCAGATAGTACATCCAATCAAACAACACCAAGAGTTGAATAACAACCAATTAAATTTGAGGCTGGGATTGTATGCGTAACTTCAATAAACAGATGCCCTGTCATGTGGATTGTTATTCATTTTAATAATTGCGGTTCATAATAAAGATAATGAAATTCTGTTTGACTGTAACAATTTATTCCCAGTTAATATCTTCTATTAAATAAAAAGTCAGCTGTGATTTGTAAAACATCACACCTGAAAGATTGCAAACCTGTATATCAACACATGTACACATTATTTCTGATACAAGTCTCAGTTACCGTTAAAGGTACAGAGACCATTTGTGTAATATATGACACATCTACCGTAATATAAGTGCATGGAAGAGAGTTTGTGTTTTCCATCGTCATGGAGACATTGGCAGCAGACAAACTGGACATGGACGTTTGCCACACGACACACAGATTCCGTCGGGATTCAGAAAGCCCATGAGCTTGCGAACGCATTTTATTTATATGTTAGACTGGGTGTGATCAATGCCAGCCCTTTTTCAGCGTCTTGTATAAATGTCACACAAAACCCCCCATGGAACGGCTGCGCTGTTTCTGTCAACATAATCATGAGACCACGAGAGATAGACATACAAACGCAGGCACACACGCAAACACATATGTTGACACGACACGCAATAGCGGATACACGCACATTTGCGCTCACATCAGCGACAGATGCCTTAAAATACACCCTGGATACAGACTCATAAACACAGATGCAATGAAAACAACACTTATTTTACATAAACCATTTCATAGGCCAGTGTACGGACACAAAGAAAGCATGTGTTAGCAATCGATTCCTATTTGCATTCGGGGTATTTCTTATATTAGGCCGTCGAATCAGACCAGTCTCAACAGGGTCGTTCTTGTTAAGAATCCGGCAGCTTAATCCCTCGCGTGCTTGTTTCCAGACTGTTTCAGACGCAGCCCGGCGAACACCACACACAGACACGTGGTAAACAATATCCTCAAAGACAAAAATATCGATCACACTCCAGCGTGTCGCTTTCTGGGCTTCCTGCACGCACAACAGCAAAAGAATGACCTGCTTTTCATCGAATTTAGAAGAGTACAGTTGCAAGACTGCGCTAATGTTTTTTTGCTTACATCAATCGATTGAGTAAATGCCTTTTTCCTTGTGTGAGAAAATATGGCGCTTCTAAGAAGCCGTGTAGCAGTAAATTCACTTGATCAAATAATTCAATGGCGACCATAAAGCGCCACAGCTGCATGTCTGAACAGCCAAAGAACAAGAAGGCCACAAAAGTAAGTGCATGCCTAAAACCAGACACGCTAGGAAACACTTGCAGTGCGTGTCTGCGCAGACACGCAGATAAAAGTATATACCCCCCGGGATCATAGAACACAATGTTACTGCAAATGCCCCTGGAGCTCACACGTAATGTAGCGAGCTTTTCTGTTGTCAATATTTACAAAAGCTTTGAATTCCAGTCAACATCTTGTGGAACATCTGCTAACAACTGACAAGTAATATGAGAAGGTATTTGATGGTATTTGCTTTTTTGGTATTTTTTCCAACTTTGTGTAGCAGGCATCATATACTTTCTTTAAATGCAGACATTTTTGTGGTCTTGTCGTGTGATTTTAGTATATACACTTTAACTTAAGGTGTTAGCATGTCCCAAACAGTTACAGACGTGAATGGCCTCAAATCATGTGGTTTACTGAAGGAAGGTGCTGTTACAAACTTGCGATTGTTTGCCTGGTACAAAAAAACTTAGATTTACATTGAGTAATCTGAGCCATATAGGGGCCAGATTATCATAGAGACTTGGTGATGGGCTCTTTGGCCCACACAGACCCACTTACTCAACTAACAGGAACCGTTCTCAGAACGTTGGCTAATATTCTTTAAACATTCTCTTAAGGGTATCATAAAATGTATTACAGTGATGTTAGTGGAACTTTTTACCATTATATAACATTTCAAAAACACTACTCTTAAGTTGTTAGTGGAACATTTAAAAAATCTTACAGAACTTGTATGCGAAATGTTTGAATAACCAAGCAAAAACATTACTACAACATAAAAAAACACTAGTTTTGAACATTCTCAAAATGTACAAATAGCATTTTTATCGTTTTCAGTACTTAACGGGAACCTTAAATGGTTAGCTGGGTAGTATAGCAATGCACAGCAACATGCTAAAAAACAATCAGATGACCTTTGCAACTGCATCGCCAAAGGGTGTCAAACTTTGCACCTGCAGGGCCACAGTTCTGTAGAGTTTATCTGCAACCCTAATCAAACCCACCTGAACCAGTGAATTTCAGGAATACTTGGAAATCACAGACAGGTGTTTCGGAGCAGTGTTGGAATTCAAATGGCCCGGACGGTGGCCCTTCAGGAGCAGAGTCTGACACCCGACTAATGGCGGTGTTAATCACCATGCAAATGCTCGGGGCCCCCTGCTGGTCACAAGAGAATGACTGAACCAATGGGTTGTGCACATCTTTGTTTTATATAACAAATAACACGCAGCCAGCTAATCAAGACTAATAATAAATCATGTCCAAAAAATCCCTGGTCGGTTTACAGTCTAATGTTACCACATGAAAATAAAAAACAGAGAAAATAAGCAGGAATCAATCCAAACTTTGCTTGGGGCCTCAGGAATGATAAACCCGCCTCGCTTATATAGCAACACCCTCATGTTTCCGTGGCAACATTTGTACAGTATTTCACTACTCACGTTTTCTACAAAATCTCCAGTTTTTAAATACTCTATAATGCATTTTAAAGGCCATTTTCTAAAGTCTTGTAGCAGGTAACGTTTTGATTACTGGTGCAGTTTTAAGAAAAAAAACAGCTATAGGGATTTTAGCTAACCAACAGGTTGCTAATTTTAAAACAACCATAAAGTGCTGTTTGCATTTGGTCTTTTGCACAACCCAATGTTATTTGACAGCGACAATATCGTTATCATGATCAGTAGTTTGCAGTGAAGGTGTCATGACACATTTTTTAGAGCATGAAACATTCACAGCTAACCGTCACTCGCTAAATGAACATGAAAATTAGTATGTTTTCTTAACGACAGTCATGAAACCATGACAGACTAAATTAGTGAGAGGAGATATATCATATCAGGACACAGAAGAATGTACAAGACATGTAGAGAGAGAAAGTGGTCGCTTATCAAAGCTAAAGGAAGAAAGGCGAATTTCCCGCACTTGTGCCCTCAAGGCAGTTATGTAGACATCATAAGTCCCATGATGCCACTTCAAACCCTCATTATGAACTTCATTATAAACTGAAAAGTTTCTCAGCCCTTGTGATATCTCTGCACGTGGCCAAAGCACCAACATCATCATCAACATGCTCTATTATCTGTGATGATAGTGAGCCCTGCAGACCCTATAGTAGTTATTTCATCTCCAGACAATTTCCATTCTGAAAGTTCGTATGGGGAACATTCTCAGAATGTTGGCTAACATTCTTTAAAAGTTATCTTAAGGTTATCAAAAAAACATTCTGGCAGTAACATTATTAAAATATTATTTTTAAACATTTAGTGGAATGTTTAAAGAACATAAATAAAATTATGTTTAAATAATGTTCTTATAACCAAGCAAAAATAATAATACACCAAAAAACTGGACGTTTTGAACGTTTCTAGAACTTTCAAAATAACATCAATAACATTTTTGTTAGTTGGAAAAACTTTCTTACAGCCTAAAACTGTTAGCTGTGATATACCGTTTGAGCATTGCATATATTTTACTTGTGATTTTCTTATGCACATCTTTACACCAAAGCTCCTGAAATTTAACAGCCCACAGCTTTAGCAGACAAAAGTCATCCTCCCAAGAAATGGAGGCGATTCCAAGCTGGCAGCCGCTGGTTAGATCAATGATGATGAGGCTCTGGAAGAATTCTACCAGACACAAACCATCGAGTGTGTGCTCCTGCATGCATTAACAGCCAACCAGCCTTCATCATAAGTCTCCTTCTCTGTTTTTCTACCGATTGTCTCCGGTTACTGACTGAGTACTTGCACAGAGGCTGTTGGGTAGTGAATAGCTCTGAACAACAAGCGAGCCCAATTCCAAAGGGACTAACACCAAATTTATCATAGTACAAACATGTGCAGTATCTCAATATACTCATGTTTGCTGGCTTTATTTGTGAACAGTTTAAAATTTTCATCATAAGAGGTTGCAATGAAATGATTAAACAGTGCCTCAGACAGCATCGAGGACCAAATCACGAGGTAATTAGTCCTCACCATTGCGAGCCCAGAGCTACTTAATGCAGTTTTAAAGCAATGACTGTGGACCGTGTGCCCTGAGCAATGAGTAACACATATACTACATAAACAACTACAGATAATATGTGAGAGGTAAAGCACTTTAATAAAGGTGATGTCAGAGTGGAATGTTTTCCTCAGCAATTGTGGACCAGTATGAAATCCATCATCTAAGAGCTTCTGGGCAAAGCTGGGAAGGTAAACGAATGCATGCATAAACAGATAAGTGAGGTAAATAGAACCTGTGGTGGTGAGAGATGAATTATCTTCCTTACAAACACATACACGCATAAATGTTTGCGTATCGCATAATAACTTGTGGTCACTACACACTAGAGAAAGCTTTGACTGAGCATCTGAGGCACTTTAAGGGTGTACAAAGAGATGAGTCAACTTAAAATCAAGTGGAAATACAGGACTTGTCTGTCTGAACTTCTCGTTGGTCGACGGATGCTTACATCAGCATGTGTTCCAGAGATCTGGTCAAAAGCATTGCCGACCGTTTCCTACATAGAGAGCTTCCAAGGCAGCATCATTAAACACTTGATGTAACCACTCAAGTGAATGATCTACAACAGTAGGCAGCATCTCTGCATGGCTCACAAACAGTGAACTTCATAATAAACATGCAGGAGACTTATTTACAATGGAGGGCACCATTAGGGTCCAGAAAAATACCATTTTCATTTACACAAAAGTGTTTTTATCAATAATGTTTAAAATAAAAAACATCCTTGTCAGGGGGTTTTAAAATGTATATATTCTACTTTTGTAGAACATTAAAAAAATAGTGCTTCAGATGTAAATTGCCATTCTGTAATATACTGTACCATTGTTTTTATTAGATTATGTCATATTTAATGTTTAACAGAGATGAGCAGTTCGCAATATACCGTTTGCTCCAGATTTGATTATGTCATAGTGAATGTTTAATGGGATTAATCCATTGCCTCATAAAATGATAAGTACACAGTCTTTGTACTTTTCTCTTTTATTTCAATTTTGGAATGGAATCAAATGTTAGAACCCATATTGATTTTTCAAAATCTCTAGCTTTTTTTAAATGAATTAGAAGAATACTTTAAATACTCACTGTTATATTCCAATATATTGATTCCAATGCTAATGCCTTAACATGTTGCTAAGCTAAAAATGCAGAATAAAATAAAGCACACATAAACATGGGATAAAACAGCCCATTCTTAATTGGCTCAGGTATTGGAACAGACCTAGAGTCAGGGAAAATTCTATACATAGAAAAACAAAGGTAAAATACTTTTAAGTCTTAGAGAACTGTAGAAGTCGCTCATATCTGTAAGACACATACTTTTCCTGGAGCTTTTTAATGACTTGGGTTTCATCCTGCAGGGCATTTTATGTTAACCTCTCCAGTTGCAGAAAGTCCTCAAATTCTGGCTGTACTTGTCATAATTTCATTCTCTTCTCCCTCAATTTACCTCTTAATATTAAATGACTGAGCACAAAGCAAGCAGCCAATTTTTGCTGCACCAAACTCACATTCAGCAGACACACAATGTTGCTATTGTGCATTTTCTCGTAACCACGTTTCTGGAAAATCGCTTAATAAGGCATCTTGCGGTGTGGTATCTGTTGAAGAGTTCTGATTACAGAGCGCTATCCTTTATACACGACCCCTGGCACAAAGACACAGTGATTTCAAAGCTTTACAAATCAGAAGGAAAAAAAACGAAATCAAGGCTTTTCACGTATTGTAAATTTTTCAACAACTCAAAACCGAGGACCTGAGAAGAGGTGTCGTAACGGAAGACGTTTCCTTTTATCGCACAGTAGACGTCAAAAACAGTTCTCTTTGCTAAATAAAAAAACTGCAATTAGCCAGCACTAGATACTTATCTGTGTGTTGCTCATTAAAGAGCTTATCGCCAACATCTTTGGCTGCCTTTAAGAAACATTCATCCTGAACGTCTGATTAAAGCTCGGGATGCTAAAGACATCGCCTTGATTAATATTTCAGGCAACTCAAGCTCGCTGCGGTTTTACAGGAATGTTACCTCAAGAAAATGCTCTATTCTCTCAACTGCAGCGTTTGGGCTTTCTGAGGCCCGAGCTTACAAAACGTCATTAACCAAGCGCATGCTGACTTCATCTGTTTTGCGTTACTTTAAATCAACAGGGAAGTACAAGGAAGCTCTATGCTGATTGGCTGACAGAATGCAGCACCTCCCCCTGAACGGTCTCCCAATAATAGACCCCCCTCAGGCAGCAAGAGTACATTCTGGAACATCGGAGCGACAGCCAAACTCTCAAAAGTTCACCTAATTGGTGGGACGTTTCTCCTTGTTCTTTCACAAACAAACTTCACTTCCCCCAACTTGCGATTCTCTGCAATTAACAAAGCTATTAATACCCTCAGGTCCAAGAGGTAAAAAAAACAGCCCTAGTTGAGAAGTCGTGGCTTTCCGCAGCCTGAGGAAGGTAAAGTATTTCAGGGGTTACCATGAGTCACAGTCCCACACACACACTCCACTCAATCTGCCCCATCCACCTCACTTATCCAGCTGGAGACCACGTGCAGACAGACTCCTGCTGTTCTGAGGTCAGGTGGAACCCGCCACAGTCCCCGAGCTGAGGGCCCACTGAACTGGTGTAGTCCCATCCGTTTGTTCTCTATTATACGCACTCAAGAAGTGGTTTCTGAAGCAAAACTTGAGGCCGATCTGATCATCACCAGCATTTTCAGACCATTCATTTGGCAACAGCTATGAAGACTACTGAACGCTGGATTCACCCCATCTTTGGCCCCCATATTACATAATGCTATAGAGTTCAAAATATGCTTTTCTCATTTTCTCAGTCTTAGACAGTGACCGAAGCCAAACAAATATTCCAGACGTGCCGTCTAGACCGACCTTAAACTATTTCATAGCTTTCAGATGAATTGATACCGTAATGGCAGTGAGAAGTTTGGTCTGGACGTCAGGAGCTAAATGGTCCTGAGACAGAAACAGAGACAGTCTGTCTGGGTAGAAACAGCTGTTCAATGATATACGCATCTGCATTCAAGCACAACATGAGTCTATCAAATTATATCATATCAGCGATCACCCGCATATAAAACATCCAGTCATTATCGTAAGTGTTCTTAGCGATACTTTTCAAGGCTAATGGATAACTGAAAGCCACTTGTTTTAGTAAGCACTACACTTCATACAGATTTGTGAACATAAACATCCATTTATCCACTCGAGCCCTTGAAATGAGATATAATCAATTATTACCCCAGCTGTATGTTCACTGCCTTCACAGTGAATGTAGAGCAATTAGACAGTTGTAATAAACCACCATCATTTTTTACACGGTTTATGCAATTTCATTAAGAATCTAAGGTGTCTGGATTTTATAGCAAAATGGGTGACTTTTAGTACAAGTACTTTGGAAATACATTTCTTATCATTTAAGTACATCAAATTGATTTTGAGGCCCACAGGGGTCCAAGAATGTC
>JAZGTK010017829.1:0-12112 GCA_036877625.1 Ambastaia sidthimunki
GTCACGGTCACTTTGTCGCTGCATATCGGTATCAGTGTAACGTCTCATAAAAAGGTAAAATTTGCATCTATATAGAAATGTGTAGAGTCTTTGGCTCTAATCTTTACAATGGAAGAGAAATTTTAGAGTGCTCATTTATATAATTTTATTGGGATGGTATTATATTATGGGCCATTAACATCTGTGATATTGCTCACCCTCTCTTTTCATGATGACAAGGATCATTAGGATATTGAATATGGTGTTGAATAAGCTCACAAACTTTGTTGCGTCAGTTTTCTGTTTATCTTCAATGTGAAATATTCTCTTTGTGCACGACTAATGAGTCATTGCCATTGTGTCAGAACGAATCTATACCATATGCCAATTTCGAAACCATCCTGTAGTTGCAGTAAATTCCTCTGCCATTCAGGTTTCTTGATGAAACTCACATATTATATAGCCTTGAATTTGCATGTACCAATTGTTCGGAATTGTGCCAATCCACTCTTGCCAATTCTGTTTGGACAAAATAGTTTTAGGGATTTTTTCTCTTGGTGTCAAAATATTTCAAGGTTTCCAGACATTTATGGACATACACAGCCATAAAACATAATTTAGAGAATGAGAGTGTGTTACAAAAAGGAAAAGAGAGAGGAAAAAGGAAGACAATGTTCAGGGATGGTTGACACAGATGGTTCATGGCTCTTTTGGGACCTTTGGCGGAGTCTGTCCTGCATCACTTGGGAATTGAACAGTGGGAATTGCGTTGGCAACTGGGGATTTTCCACGTGCCTTTAAATTACCATTGACATTTGAGTTCACTGTTTCATAACATGTTCAGCTACTGCTAAACTACTGTATGTCTTAAAAAGACCAAATTCCACTTTTTTTAATGAAGCAAAAAATGAAGCAATTTTGCCATTTATGATCATGTGAGCCAATTTATTGAATTAATTTAAACCTGAGGTGATTTTATTTAGATGAGTGGTTTTCAAACGGTGGTTCATGACTTCATAAATATGTTGCATGTCAGTTCTTCTTTTGTGGAACAGAAATAATAAATGCAAAGAAAAAAAATTAAAATGCAGTCATATACAGTAATTGTCATTATTTCATGAATGAACTTTGACTATTCTCATTCCGTAGTCCTACTGACTTACAGCGTGATGGTCATTAAGTTTTTGTGAAACTTTCAAAGCCAGTGATTAATGGCCACCAAAGACAGATTAGTATTTTGTTCCGGTCCTTTCCCCAAACCTTAGAAAACCCAGCAAGGTCATAACAAAAGAAAGAAGATTAATTTGGTCTTACCTTATAAATTATGAGAATTAGCCTGTTGGGAAAAAAACAGTACTTGGTAAGCTGTTCCTTAGTGGTCCAACAGAAGCAAACCAATGCTTCTGATTGGTCCAACAGCCAAAAAAAGCCATGAAATTCAAAACTGCAGTGTCATTTCAAGCTGCATTAGAATATGGGTTTGGTTTGTTTGCAAGTGTGCAGAAAGCTGTGGTGACTGGAAACAATGTGACTTTAAATATGCCATTTTTAGTCTTCATGCCTAGTGTCCTGACTAACAATGGCATATCTAACAAAGACTGCAGGTGAATTCTGGGAATGCATTGCCATTGTCAGGAAAAAGCCTTCATTTTCTAAATTATCTTCATTCCCAAAAATTGTGTTCTTTATGTGCCTTTATATTCCGAGCTAAAAGTTTGAAATGGCCTGTGCCTTTTCAGGTCAAAACAGCGTAAACAACACCAAAAGTGTTTTTTATCGCCTGAAATTGCATTCCTTTACAAAGACCTGTGGCTTTTCTTTGACAGAGACTGCATGCTAATCCTGAGTGTTTAGAAAAACTCCTACGCTATTACCCTGGCCCTGGGGTGTGCTGCCCACCATGTTGTGTTCATTACTGGGAATTCGTTCATTCTTAGCAGACGATTTCATTCCATTATAATCTGACACCAGCTCATGCTGCAACAAGCAACAGTCCAAAGCAACAGAAGTCCAGCCTACTGTGACATTCCGGCAAGCATTGCACCCTGGGATACAAGTTCTTCATTACGCCTGCTGGCTGGAGGTGTTGGGGTCAATAATAATGGTAACATATTTGTGTGTAATGTTTATAGATGTTTCTCTTCTATATAAGCACTCAGATAAATCTCTGTTTATTACAACTTTACGTAGGTACATTGTAAACACAAAGCTATACCTGAAGTTAAAATTGTATTTATTATTTTTGAATGAGCATTAAAATTACAATGTTTTAGTTATTATACATATGTTGATGATTTACTAACAGAGATATTTACAGATGTTGGCCAGTTTGAATTCGTTTTACCAAAAAACGGTTTTAGCATCATAAGTATATACATGATTTCTGTTTTGTGTGTCTGTGTCTTTTTTAGTCACTCGTTTTTGTCTTACTTGCAGACTGGGGCAACAGATTCCCAAAAAGACTTTATGTGAAATGACTGCACTTCATTTTGCCTCTTCAAAGCTATGTTCTCAAGTATTAGTCTTATTTGTGACTCTACCAAAGGTGAGACCACTTGGAATCCATTATAAATGGATTTCAAAAAGCAAAATTTGACACAACAGCGCCATGTCATGAGCACAAGGACAAAAAACATGCAAAACATAATGTGAAAAATTCACATTATTTCATTTTAATAACTGTTCCATCTGTTCATGTGATTCAAAGCCTCATTTTTTCTTTGTCCATATATTGCATTCCTTTCTTCATATATTGCATTTTTGCATTTATCCTCTACCCTCTATGTTAAGAAAAATATTCTGCAAATAACTTATAATTTAATGCTTCAAACAGAGATGGCGATAGAGAGGCAAAAGTTACGGATTGCAGCTTTAACCAAATCAAACCTAATAAAGACTGCTGGCTAAGTAAAAACCTAAAAAAAAAGAGAGAAAAAAAGAGGCTTGAGTTTATCACAAACAAATGTACGTTATTCACTTTTCAACAACAAATTTAAAATGCTTTACTTACTGTTAGGATCCACATTTTCACATAGTTCGGTTTTGGCCTCGCCGTTGGGTCGGTCGCTGGGCTTGTGCGACAGGCGTGAGGACATTGTGGCCGCTGTCACCACGGCTTTGAAGCTTCTCTTCCGTTTCTGCACGTTGAGCTCCGGGTGGAAGATAATGACGTACACCTTGGGCATGTAGAGCATTCCTAGAGCTACAGATGCACTCAGATTCATGGAGATGGTCAGGGTGGTGGTTTGGATGTATAGCTTTAAATGTAAGAAGATACAAGCAGAAAAACATTATTTTCGGGTTACAACAGGAAGAGGGTTTTCTAAAGACACAAATGTAAATGGTTTTAAAATGAACTAAGAACAGATATAAATGTATGATGTTCCTAGTTCATAAATTATACAGTCCATAAGGAATTATTTCAGCAAGCTCTGGCACAGTTTTCCCGATAAAATAAAGAATAAAGCAAAGTTTGAGCAGGTCAGTCCATGCTGATGTCCTGGTGGGAGAATGGATGATAACCATCTTACAAAACTCGAGTAGCTTTTATTGTCTGACAGTACAGCTCTTGTAATTCCACTGCATGAAAAAAGAGCTTGTCAAAGTATTGTAAGCAAGTCTTTTTATGATTAAGCCATATCGCATTAGTACTACGACAATGATTTGTTTCATTTTGCTGTCACACGAATGTGCCAAGTATGTAATTACAGATATTCTCAACGTGTTTAATATTTAATGTGCCGCTAGTTCAAAGTCTTGTAACGAAGGTCACTGGTGGGTTTAGATGAAAAATACTATCCTGGCCACCATAAAGGCCAATCCACAGTAATCATGTTCGTTTGGCCCAGTTTTTATGAGAACTCTGTCCCCATAACACGCTAAAAAAGGATTACAACTTCTTGAGCTCCTAAAGGTTCTCGATTCTCGCAAGGTTGCATATTTAAAGTGTGAAAACCTCTAAGGGTGTTAAATTATGAACTGACACAGAAGCCTTTGCAGAAAAGAGATTGGCACCTAATTCTTCAGCTTTTAATAGGTCAGGAAGAAGCTTCTAGACTGTGTCAATGTTGAGCCAAGTTTGATGGAAGCAAGTCTCCGACAGTCCACCCACAAACCGCCCACAACCCACTCGCTGCCCAGCTTATACACACTGCATACAAAACTGGTTAATGCTAGGAGAAAATCAGGGATTGTGTTCTGATTGGCTGGCTTTACGTAATGAAGTCTGCCTGGAAACAACGTCCTGTTGTACACGGTACTGTCGTAAACAGTTGATACTTGTTGATACAATGACCGTTTTGAAGGATTGCCAAAGACTGGCAGACTGGTAGCATCACATCTTTTTGCTCAGGGCACTTTTTAGTAAGTAAACTAGATTAGTGGATTAAACTAGATTCTACTTTAGTGGATTTAGTTGTGTTAAATATTCTGACAGTTTAAAATTCTTATTAAAGTTTAGCTACATATATTTATTTTTTGATTGTTTTCTGTACAGCTGGTCATAGACCTAAACTTCTGTATTTGATTGACATTTTTCGTTCAATTAAAATTCCAATATTTTACATTTTTTATTTATGTTTTTTTATATTTGTGGTATCAGATCTTTCAAATAACTACACCTCTACATGCACTCCTGTTTCTAACCCAGATCTGCTGAGAAGCATTAGCAAAATGTCTGGCTGTCTGTGTGGAGCACAGTTTAGTGTTGATCAGTGTTAATTACTGAGCACTCAGTCCTGACGTTCATCCGAGACGTCTGGAGGTGAAGAATGGGATGACGATGATGAGAATTCCGTGGATGTGATCCGAGCTAATAATAGATCAGTCAAAACTGGAGAAGCCCAGAAATAAATAGCTCAGTAAAACAGCTTGTGAAAGACTGCAGAGCTCTCCAACAAATAGAGAATTTATATAACATCATACGGGGTTTGAAAATGAAACAAATGAGAATTATTCCTATAGTACAGAGAAGGACAGAGTGGCTGCTTTCCCACCATTGGGCTAAAGATTCTTGCATTTTTACTTAAAAAAAGCTCAGTTAGTCACTTTTTTTAGTTGCCAAGGTTGTGTCTTGGTACTTGTCCCAGTTTACTAATATCAGGATGAAGTAAATGAAATTGTGTGTGGTAATGGAATGGAAAACATGAACAAAATGAAGATAAATCATAGATATGTAAATTCTTGCACAATGAATTTCATTTTGCTGTGATCAGAATTTCAATGTCAAAATTTCATATTTGATATGATAAAGACAGCTGCAAACTTTAAACAAATACTGTCCCACAATGAAACACATCTTACAAATCAAAACAGTTTGACATCACCTTTGACAACCCCATTAACTCCAGTGACATGCAAATTCCCAATCTACCACCTTATGACATCATGCAATTTAAAACAGATAGGAATTAGATTGGTACACTGCCTCCCGCTGTGATCTTATGTTAATTCTGGCAATGCATCAGCGGGATTTTTTATAACGTTTCATTATGCTGCAGCCTGTCAGACAATGACACAGAAATCTGCAATGCTAGAATAGACTCTAGAGATCCTTTTCATTTTTTAAATCCGAGCTTTGTGCCGGTGTTCCGAGTCTATACTCAACCCTAGTCTGAACCCTCTTCTAAGCTGCTTTAAGCAACAGCTCTGCCTTTCACAGTAAACACTGTTTTGAAAACCGATTTTTTGTTGAAAACAGCACTTTCTTCACGTGTTCCGAGAATCGCACCTATAGAGGAACAAGACATTCTCCGCGTGCCACAAAAGAACATTCCTAAATGCCACGCAGGCGTCAAGCAGTGGTTTTAGAGAGTAAGGGATTTATATAAAGTGACATACATCTAGTGACAAACTGCAGTCTTGTGTCTTGGCAGATGAAGGTGGTAGATTTGGCACTACTACGAAAACTTAATTGTGTGAGTCGAACAGTAGGCAGAGACTCCAGTGTTTTATTTCGGATCACCCTTTGCACAAAAGGACAAAGCAACTTGTCATCAGAAACATCCTTTTTTACCCTCTTTATGCACATTTTTTGTTTCCGTGTCAGTGGGTAATTCGGCTTGAAAACGAGCAAAGGCAGTTAGACAAAAAACACAATGTGCTTATTGAACGTGTTCAAAGACCGATTTACTCTCTCCTTTCAACTATCAATTTCTGTGACAACATTAACAAGTGGAACATCCCTTCGGCTAAATGCGTAAAAATAAAGCCTTCTGAGGTCACTGCATCAAATGCTTATTTATCTTTTCAGCAAGTGTTGATTCTTGGCCATGCAAAAGGGTATTATGTGTGGTGTTCTGGACATTACTTTGTGGTTACTAGGGTGTAATGGTCATGACATGATATTCCATTGCATGTTCGGGGTTCCCACTGTACATACTTAACATGGGTTCCTACACTGCTCTGTTGATACTAAGCCCCAGAACTCAGAACTTTAAAATCAAATATTGGCATTGTGTATTATTAACAAAGTTTTTTATCTGCCATGACAGTAGCTGACCTGAAAAAGAAAACTGACAGATGAAGACTCTTTATGCTAATGTTCCACATAGCGCCCCCTGTGGCAACAGCGAGAATACATTGTTCAATAATGTGTTGTATTATTGCGTTTCAGAAAAAGAAACAAATGTATTATGTTGTGACATAAATACATTTTTCAGTTTTTTTGTGGTGTATATCTCTCATAACCACACCTCTAAATGACAAACAAACAAAAAATGATTGATTGCTTTATATGCGAGTCATATGGCTCCTCCTGTCTAAGTGGGCGGGTCTTGGTCCTTTAAAGCTGCACAAAGCACCAGACCTTCTGTCACAGTTAAAGGTCTGGCAGTATAAGACTAAATTCATTTCTAACAGTACCAATCCAGTCAAAGGTCAGTGACAGCACTGCAAATCATTTTTCTAATACAGACAACCCATAACAAAATATAAAGAAACTCAACCACACCATGGTGGCATGTGACGAGCAGTTCTAGTTAAAATGCATTACATTTTTTGCCATATTTACATAAACCAGCTCAGACCAAGACAATAATATATCTGTGGAAAAACAAATCCAATGTTGCATGTGGCATGCGTCTAGAATTCTAAAATTCCTTAACAAATACTTAGAACATTAACACATTGCATATGTTCTAAAAGTATACAATAAAATGGCTATCAAATACATTAAAAATCAAATACATTAAAAATCTGAGTGTGTGCAGTACTTATCCATATAAATAGCATTATTATAGCATTTTTTGTAGAAACACTTAAATGCATGTTGCATATGCATTTAAATGCATGCACATGCATACCACAGAGTGCAAGCACAGTCCCAACAGGAATGTAAATGTAGAAACAGCCTCCTACATCACTGCAAAACTCACGCACCTGCGTTCACTGACCTAAATCCACATGGGAAGGCCACAGATGGCATAAATAAAACAGGCCTCTGCATTAAACATTGGTCAACACTCATGCACGGACAGTATCTGAAACTCAGCATTCCACGCAGGCTGCCCAGTCTGAACCATATTCAAATTAGGTTTTCTCACTGAATATGTATTTCGATTCACAAATGACACCAGCTTTGTTGTAGTTTAACATAATACACTGTTGAATTCGGAGTCATTGTGGAGTCGCCAGTATTTTCAGAATGGAATTCAAATATCCTTTATTTCATGATAGGCTTGCTTAGAAAGCTAAAATCGGAATATCTGGGAAAGCCATTTGTAAGTTAAAGGCAAAAGCAAATTACATTTTATTTTTGTTCCCTGATTTATGGTCAATTTTGCGGTTTTATTCCAGTTTTCAAACGTGAGAAAGTTAAAGTTTCGCATGTCACCATGTCTACCATGTAGCTCCGCCCACAGTAAAATCCTATTGGCCTAAAATTCTGGCCACCGTAGCTGTTTATTAAAGATGTTTTGAGTCAGCAGTTTAGTTTTTAACAAAGAAATCATTTGTAAGAGGACAATTGTCACACATGTTTAGGACAAGCTATTCGACTGGGAGTCTAATAGGAGTCTGTTTATGTTTAGTTTATTCAGTCCTGACAACAAGAGCTGGACACCTGCAGGTCTTGCGTCTGTGGCCTTTATTAACAACCTTTGTTATTCCCACACCTGCTCTACATTTCAAGAGACTTAACAGCACAGGTGGCCGACTTGCTGACCACAGACACACGCAGAGACGAGACTATTATTCACCAGTGTACATGTTGTTCAGTGGCTCTTCTTAAATCAACAGCAAAGTGATAATTGGTGTAGGTTAATCCTTGCATTTATAATTATGGATGTTCCAGTTAGAAAGCAAATGTAGGCCGGGATTATGCAAATGAATGCATAAAAGATACATAATGAGATTTAACGCAACAGCTCACACCTGCTCTGGATATGATTGTGCGATTATGTTCAGCATCGCTTTGTAAGGAAACAAACACTAACCAGGCTTTTTCAAAACACATCCGGCTGAGGGAATCAAGAAGCTGCGACTGAACAAATGCGCTATGATTGGCTACTTGATTTTGGCGAAGATTACTGCTTTGGCTTTCTCAAAGTCTGAATGAAGCAGTGACTATGCACAGAGAAGCTTCAGACTCATTGCGGAGAGTTTTGTGCGCAAGCGACACCTTCTTTACAACCTCTGTGGTATTTCAGACTCATAAACATTCAGCCCTGCCATTCATAATCAGATCATAATTAAAATATTACACAATGATGAGTAACCGTTCCACAGGAAGAGTGAGTGTCTGGAGTCATAATTCACCTCGTTGGCCGTATGGCAGCCATTTTAATACAAAGAACCAGACCCAGCTTTTGATTAAGCAAAACTGTACAAGACTAAACGTTTCCTGTGGCGAATTTAATTGCAGACCAAATCAGCAGGGGCCTGTATTTCATACACCCACATGAACATGAAACAGGTAAAAGCTGTAAAAAAATGCACATGCTTTGTGGGTAATTTTGTCCACTTTAGCCTTGAGAGTTGGTGGAGAGGTACATTTCAGACCACAGACACAATAAAACACGGAACCTTTCACAACCAGACAGCCGCTAAAAACCAGCCTCACTGTTGCCTTATACATTTTATTCAATCATAGCTCTATAATAATGTTACATGTTACAAGACATCTACTCCCACAGGGAGTATCAAAACTGGATTTTTATAGCGAATGCCAATGCCAAAAGTTGCTTGAAATGTTGCAAAAGTGCTGTAGTTGGTTGCCTTCTCTCCTTGTTGAATTCCGTAGCATTTCAAAGCAGTGAAAATTTAACCTTCCTCCTTTGTTATATACATAAATTATCTGAATAGGGAACATTTAATGCAAAAATAATGTTCTACCATCATTGACTGAATATTTTTAACCAATGCATTCTGTGGGTATTTCATGCTATTTCTTGCTGCGTTAGCAGACATTAAATGTTATTACACATTTGACATTTATTTCTTATTATTTGTTGCTCATTCTGCTGATTTGTCAATAATGTAAATTGTAATCAAGAATTATTTTTAAAAACCCAGTAATCTAATTTAGCCAAGTAATCATGACAGCTCTGTATATAGCACAGAATGGGACACAACCAAGTTTAGTACAAAGGAATAGGGTCGGAACTAAGCAACTTTGAAATGTGTCTGGCCACCACAGCCAGTATTGTGAGCACAAGATTGAGACACTAAATGTGGCCTGTTGTCATTCATCCTAACTGCTTATGCATACAACCTCCTCTATTTACAACCAAAGTGCCTTTGTCTGAAACCCTCATCAGCAGAACCCAGCACAAGATTCAATTAGTGACCCGTTTGGAGCTCTGTTCTGTGTGGTGTGTCCTGTTTTTACCCCAAGGTCTTCCTCAACTAAAGACTTGTTGTCTAAACTCTTACAGTTGTGATGGTTTCTCAGCATAGTGGCACCATCAGGCTCTCTTCTGATGAGGCTCTGCTCTCATCAGGCCCTCTTTTTTACTGGGACAGACAAAGTAGACCACAAAAACACAAGGGAAGGAAGAAAGAAGGATCAAAGAAGGAAGAAATAAGGATCAACCTGGAATCCAGATTCTTCATTGCACACAAATGGATATTTAGTCCAGGAATAGTAGCTGAAAAGTAGCTTAAGACACAAGCTACACATTATTAGTAGTAGTTACAATTCACTATGATAGAGTAGCTAGTTACCAACAAACAAAACATACTACTTTTACCCCAGTTTACACACAAGAAAAGCTGATTGTAATGTATAAGACATAAAAACCAGCAAATTCGAATTTTGTCATGCTATACAGCTAGTTGTTCAAAAAGCTACACTGTTTTGAAATGAACTGAAACATTAGTCATGCTACTGAATAAATAGTAGTCTGGTCTTTTAGTTGATGTGCTCTCTAAAAACACAAACACAAAAAGACACTTTTACATTTACCTTTTTATTATTTGAGTTTCTTTGAGATGTTATTTCTGGCCCCATGATCTACCAGTTAAGCTACAGGAAATAAAAAAGGGGCTACAAAGAACCAATTACCCTATAAAAATAATTCTGTATTTATTGCAACAATAATTAATTAAAAGTTCCCTTTATACAAATACATCTAACAGGCACCCTGAACATTCAGCCTTTTGTATAGTCAGGTTTTTGCGGCTGGAAGCTAACTTAAGCCTAGAATTTGGGTCACATTTCAGTGCAGAAACTCTCTAAGGTCCATTTCAAGATTCAGTTCTGTTTTCAAAAACTGAAAATAAATGGGAACATGGATAGAATCTGCACCCATGGTGAAAACCACAGCATTTTGCAGGCATTACTCCTTTCCACTCAAAACAATCGGAAACGCAATAAACAATTCAAATGCAATACTAGCACATCCTCGTTTCAATTCCACTGGTCCTCAATTTCATGTAATGCTTTTTGTGCACCATTAAACCTTCAGTAAATATCAAACATTCATAAATTTCCCTACTTTTACCCCCTTTCATGCTGTTGCTATGGAGATGGCCATATGAAATAGCAAGGAGTACCAAATTGACAAGCTTGAACAATGTATCCTCCACAGCTATGTCAAAGAGTTTTGTACCTCCGTGCTGAAACCCCTAAGAACTGACTCGGTAACATAAACAGTTCACAAGGGCGATAGTGGCCAGCTGTTCATCTCTGTGGTGAAGAGGGTAAGTGTGAGTGCCATTACTTCACACTCGACGAAAAGTGACAGACACTGAGCCCTGAGAGACATCCCATTAAACATAGCTGCTTAGCTTCACTGCATGCCTGAAAGCACCGGCTCACAAACAAGACTGACTGTTTACATATCAGAGGTTGTTCATGCAAGGTCGGACTAACAATTACACTTACAAAGTGCAAGAAAAAGGTTTTTGGCAGACAGTTTGTGGCACAAAGGCAGCACAGAAGGTGGTTGAAGAAAAGCCACTTTGCCAAAAGTATTTAAAGCATATTTTCTGAGATTTACAAAGTATTTAATTTGTGAAAAAATAACCATTTGATAATCATCTGATTTTAAAGCTAAAATTACTATAATATACTGTTATATAAGACTTCGGTCACACTGCTCAATTACTCTGTATAATAGTCCTACAGTGGATACAGAAACCTGGCTTATTCTAACCTAAACCTTACAAGTTCATAAAAACAGAACAAGTACACTTGGAGGTTGTACTTTGGCAGCGTGCTTTGTAAACAACCGATCTTGTTGGCTCATTTTCTGTGTTTCAAATGACACTCAACATCCAAATGACTCTAATTATCAACCGCAAAGTTACTGTCTCTCTGGTATTGACTGAAAGTCTGGATTCTCTCAAAAGAGACAAGGTTACATGGCATGAAGGCTGCTTTTTCTTACATTTAAATTTAAATGTGTTATTTTTCAACAAATCTAATCCATGCAAGACAAACTCTCACAGGTACTGAGTAGCTCAAGTGAAGCTGTCTGGAGCTGTACTGCTCCAGTAATACTGTCAATCAAGTGGCCACTTAACAGCCCCTAAAACACAGATCATTGTCATGTTCTTTGTATTCTTTCACTGCTATGACCTACATAACAGCCAAAATTTTCAAATAAAGCTCCTTTCTGGAAATAGGTGCAATAGGTTGTAGTAACTTGCCCAGCTTCTCAAATGTCTTTCCTGCTTGACTGACATCATCAAG
>JAZGTK010017831.1:0-12110 GCA_036877625.1 Ambastaia sidthimunki
AAAAAAAAAAGTTTGCATTCATGTTTCAGTCAAGTATTTTGCCTTGTAGCAATGATACAAATCCAAGGTAAGTATTACATGTACAACATACTTAAACTGACACAAATCTGATATTAAAAGTTTCTTACACAAGTATCACAGATTAGTAAATGATTGTACCACTTTTGCATGTGGTATTTAAACACAATAACTGGATTATATTTACAATCCAGTTTAACTAGGCTGCTGAAATATAGCTGCACATTAAGTATTTTAAATAGGCCATTTCTCATTATTTAGCACAAATACACCTCCTTTATATGTAAATTAGGCTCTGTTACTACATGTACATGTATTGTAAAAGCAGTCACATGACTCATCCATAAGGTTTCAGCCAATCAGATTGAGTTTGATTTATGTCAGACCCTGACATGGCAAGGTCAAAGAGGGACATTAGGGGGTTTCTATCAAACAAAGCTTTGTTTATGTCAACTAAAAACTAGTGTTTTGCAGTCTTGAAAACAGATTCTTCCTACACTCAGTATAATCCTTTTTAAACATTTTAGTTAATGTTGAACTTATTGGACATTTTTAGTTGCAAAGGGTGCAAAGGATTTCTATGCTCATGGACATATTTTGTTTTTGGATTGAACCCAGTTATTCAAAGCTCTAATAACAAGACTGGCACTCTCACTGTTAATGTTTGCCTTTACAGTTTATTCATTGGCAACTAGACCCTGTAGTACATCTATAAGTGTCCTGTGAGCTGTTTGCCCCACTTTCTATTAATAAAACTGCATGACTAACACATGTATACTGATGCTGAGGTAGATAGTAACAGTCATGCCACTTAGCTGGAACACAGCTTGCCTTCTGGGTGTAAATGAATCTTTCTCCATCTGTCTTTACTATGTTCTTTACTGATGCTGTGCTCCACATAATATCAGTGACATTTTACACCCAAAGATAAGACATTTGGATTAACAATTTGAGCTGTACGTAAGACTATTGAGAGAAATTCAAACTTCATCTTTACATAGACTTTCTCAATAACATGGTTATGTGTATCAGAAACTGAGACATCCTTCCAGACCTGCAGCATAAGCTCGCAGTCATCACGACCCACGAAGATCATCTCACGGGGCAGCCGATGGCGCGTTCCCCCGCTACTCACGAGGAACCAGGACGTGAGGCTCATCTCTGCTCTGTCCTCCAGCCTCAGTCTCTACGTCATCCTGACAGACATGTGGAGAAGAAGAAACAGAAACTTTTTCATATATATCTTAAACATTTACAATACTTTAATATTCCATTTTGACACTAGCAAAATTTCTAGAGAAATCATTTATGTCTGAGTACGATGTTTACATTTGAACCGACAGTGGAATGTGGGTGGGTGGAGGGAGGGAGACTGAGGGCTGTTAGACTGCTGAAATCTGCTACATGCTGGCTCTGTTCTGAAGTTACAGAGCAGAGCACTCACTGGCTTGGGACTTTTCCCTCCTCCCTCTGATCATTGCCAGATGCGGCAGGAAGTGATGTAGGCTTTTTGGCTGCACACCCCACTGGGTTCTTTTTTTCCTCTCTTGCCTTTCTCTAAAAAACAGGTCACGTTCAGCTGCTCTGAGCTGCAGCTGCAAATGGTCTGGGAAGACGAGTTTGGCGTTTCTTCCTGACCTACAAACCAAAATGCCTCTTTCTAGGTGACCCAGTGCTCTTATCTTCTTATCCTTTACAAAAAGTACTGTGGAGATATTGTGGTACAAAGATGGCATCGGTTAAAAAAGGGATAGCATTGTACAAACATCGTGCAAACATGTATTGAAACATAATATTGCCATAATACATGCCAAAAAAAACACCAAGCCACATTTTGTGTTATTGATGTAGCCCTCTGCAGACTGTAAAAAGTAAAATAATGCACAGGCTACATACAAATTACTGCAAAGAAGACCCTTTCCACTAACAAAACACTTACAAGCGGCCAGGTATGTTTAACATTGGAGACTGTAAAAGCCCTTACAAGAACTTAGAGGTAACATAGATTGATAAACCAAGCAAGTTGAACTGCAGTAAATTTACTGCAATGCTACTCCATTAATTTCCATCACTTTCCAGCCCTTTCTTTGGCAAAAGTGAAAGCATACACCGAGTTTGTGGCTGCACAATTTTACCTCACTACAAAACATTTAACAAAACTTTTTCCTTCAAAAACCCCAGTGCAGAATACAGCCCAAATAATTAAAGAACGTTCAAAAACATTCCACAAGCCTTTTTACTCTGAACCAGAGTTTTGATAATGCCTGTGCCCTTGGGAGACGTTTTCTGGGTGCAACAGGATCTGAGAGATCCTTCTCAATAGATAATAAGTTGGGGGGAAACGTGTCAGGAAAGCTGAATAATAACAGATGGACTTTCTCTTTTTTGGAACACATGCATTAGCAGAGTAACCGCAGGAAAGCTTTTATGCCCAACAACTACCCACGGAATTCAGGAAGAAGCTTGACGTGGCACAGGAGCTCTGATGTGGTGGAAATGCAAGAGCGTTTGGAAGCAGGGAATGTTGGTTGTCAGTACCTTCTGAAGAACACATGTACTTCTGACAGACCTCAATCGGTAAAGCAGTTGCAATCCCTGGCTGCTGAGAACTTCCTAAGAAGCAAAAGACTTCTATTGTAAAGGTTTTATTTGAAAGCTTAAAGTGCACAGGCAACTCTACCAACTTCACTCTGGACTTAAGGTTCACCTTTTCAAATGCACTGCCATGCTTGAGATATCAACTCTGAACAGACACATTATGTGGTATATTCTACTGTCTGTGATCTGAAGAGCTCCCCTTCTTCTTCTAAACTGAGCAACATGTGATGTTTTAGTGGGTAAAGGGCTGATTTCACCATGCTGGCTCTGAGTGCAGTTTCCCACCTCAGTGTCTGGAGAGATTGTTTTGGGCTGACTCTGTGTGTGCGGACCAGGAAGCATGGCTGTTTTCCCGGCTCATCCTTGAATTTCTGTAATGTTTTTGAGAGGAATAAAGCTTTGACTCACTTTGCTTTGACATGCAGTAGAAGCTGGAATTCCCCATCTTGGAAGGCTTTAATCCTAAAGCTAATATATGTTGCAAACCTGGAACTTTTTTAGGCTAAAATCCAACCCAAAACCTATTTCTGCTAGTGTTTCATATACACAAAGCTCTCGATTGACATCTACACCCTTTCAGTGAGATCTGCAGTCAGATGATGAAACAACTGTGTTAGTGCCCTCCCTAATTCCAATGACCTCAAATCATGAACCATGAATACTAACCTGATCCATCTCTGCTGGGCATCTGCAGCCAAGCCAAGCCACACATTTATCAGCAACACTCAGAGACAATCTTAAAGGAACACTTCAGCCCAAAAAAAATGTAATTATTAACTGACCCTTCCATGCTGAACCTCTTCCTCTCCCTCTAGCTCTCAAATCTCATTTGGGTTTATGTATACTACAAAAAAATGTGCATCAAAAATGGGTTCCGGCAGATTTTATGCCAATAAATCTCCTTTCATGTTCAATAAAAAAACAAAGCCACTGATTTGGAACAACAATGAATCAATGGGAAGAATTTTTGAGTGAACTATACCTTTAAAACATACTATGTGAAATTAGGACCTCGTGACAGACGAGTTAGGCAGCTGCAAAGTAACATGAATGCTGCGCTTTCAGAGAATATTAGGTTCGGCAATACGTTGCCTTGAAAGTGAATGACTCAAGCCTTTAGATCTGTGAAGCTTTGTGAAGGTTACAAGCCCTTGAGGGAGACATGATGTTGCAAAGCAACAAAATACCGTGTGCATTCTCAACGGTTTTGTTAAAGTGTTTAAAAAGTCATTTAAAAAGTCAATGTTCTCACTGATGCTGTCACTATCTCTTGCATCTCCTAAGAGAAGTAAAATCACTGAAGCATCACACGCTATCTCAGTTCATTGCTCTTCAAGAATTCAATTTCTAAAATTCCATCTTCATTTTCTATCTTCCTCTCACAAAGCACTTTGCATTAAGAAGAAATTGATTCTTATTTCCAGAAACAGATGTCACAACAACAAGCCCGAGGGCATCTGAGCGTTCCGCCTCAAACTTAGCAGTGCATCCGATTACGTTTCTGACTAGTCACCAGACAGGATCATTAATCTATTTTAGGTGCATCTCTGTATGCTAATGCTGGGAGAGAAATTGATCCACGGAACGCCTCAAGGTTTACTAACAAAACGCAGCCAGTGCGCCTGACAGAGTGAATAAAGGCTGGACTTCACTTCTCCTGGATCTTTCAGATAATTCAAGTTGATGTTTGCATTGGACTGGAAAAGATTTGGTGTGTGAACAATGTATGAAGCTGCCATTCACTTCTTGCTCTTTTTCTCCACAGATCACATCTTCCTGATAGCCATAAATGAAATCCTCTCAACTGACTGTACAATTCATAGAGCTATCAATTAAAAAAAGTGGAGAAGTTTCTTCCAAATACAACAATACTTAATTACATGTTATTATGCTACAACACTATATACAAATTACAAAAATGAACAGCAATCCGTGTCCATACTGAAAAATAAAACATGAAATGTAAACAACGGGTAATTTTTATTTCAGTGAGATCCCTGCGTCAAAAATGAATCTGATCTAATAAAACATGTTGATTGAGCTCATTTAGAGGTGCTGTAAAAGCACCATATGGCCATGAGAGGCACACATCTCATTTACATCATCAGCATGTGCCAGCAGAATGAAAGATCCATCATTAATCTGAATCTAATGCACTTTTGACTAGACATTATCAGCAACAGCTGAATGTGCCTGTTGGGTGGTAATAAATATGCATAATGACATACTTGACCCACAAAGACCTACATATGCAAAATAACAACCAGTAGGCTAAATGTTTCTGACTAAAGGGAATGTCTAATGTCCTTTTCATTTTCAATGACAGGCTGATTCAGAATTACAATGGGCTATGTTTTGTAAACTGTGTTCACAGCTGTCGTTTTTTGCGGATGCATTTTCATTGACTACTTTTGGTGTATTGTGGGAGTGGCCAAGGAATCTAAAGAAGTCCTGTTCATCCAATGAATGAAAGGAGAATGAAAAGACAGTGTTTAGCATATCATCAATAAGAAGTCTTTAACTATAGAGCTACTACAGCCTAAAGCATTTAATGCCCTTCAATTGCTCAGCCACAATCAGTAAACCAAATACAAGTTAGAGACAATTAATATAATGCAATATGAGACCAGAACAAAAAGCAGGATTAAACTAACCAGTAGGCATAGAACCAACACTGGCCTGAAAATGACCCAATAATCTAATCAAACAATATGGATTTGTATGTACTGTAGTGCTCTCAGTCGGATATCTCTATTACAGTTGGCCATTCAAAAATTACACACAGACATATATTCTCCACTGCCTCCTTTTTGAAGGGTTACGTTTTGTCACTTTTATTCTTAATCTGGGATAATAGCCAACTGTTTCTGTAACTAATGGACTGCAACCATGTGACTCTGAAGCTTCTTTGTAAATCCACATTCACATGGAACTTCCGCTCAACAACAGGAAACCCACTGGACAGTGTACATGATCCAGCTGAGGAAGTGATGCTGACATAAATAATTAATGACTTGGGGCCCAGTGCTGTGAGAAGAAAGATTTTCTTTTGAAAAACAGTTTAGGATAGAAGTGTCAAGTCTAGTTGGTACATTTTCACATGTAGTGGATTTAGCCTAAATCAACATATCCGAAATCTTACAATCGCATAAATGTATTCCATTAAAGTATAAGTTTTCCTGTGTTTTAGTGTTATGAGAAAAAATAAATAGATGTAAAGGGTAGACAATATTAAATAAGGACTTGCTGCATATTCTAACATTATTGCTGATCAAGAATTTAGTGACAATTTATCAATTTGCAACCCAAACTACAGATAGAAAAGGATTAGGATTACACACTGCATAAACAGTTGTTTCATACACTTAGCTGAAATACTGCAGGAAAAAAAATACTGATTTGTGCAACCAAAATACACTAGAGGAAATTTGAAAAGCAATAGTAGTTACACCCACAAATGACAACAAGCATAAAAGTGAACACACCCTGTCCTTATTTTAACTTATTCCATGCTATTCTGTCTCTCACAGTTAACATTATAAAAAAGTTTCCATTTAGATAAAGAAATATGTCAAATCATTTAATAGTTTCTCTATACAATAAATATTAAAATAATTTAGTTTGCAAACAAAGTTCAATAATTCAGGGTTTTGTGCACAAAGCAGGGTACAACTAAAGAGATTCATGTCTTATGTGCAGAATTTTAGTCTTGCAGAAAGAGAAAGTAGACTGGGGTTAAACTGACTGCAAATACCAAGCTAGCAATTTTAGATTGTAAGAATGTTTACAGAACATTTCCATTAAGTAACAAAATATTATTTTGAACGTTCAAGAAATGTTTGAATCCCACTCAGGACAGTTCTTCGTTAAACAGATTTGCCGTTTTGGTACAATTTCTCCTCTTAAAACTAGAGATCGCAAACATAGTTTACAATAACACAGTAACATGTACCATTTTGAAATGTGCTTTAACTAAAATGTAGGCCAGATCTACCAGAACAAATAAGAGCCTTTGCCAAAACAAAGGATTGTGCCGCTTGCTCCTAAGAGTATGTGTTTCAGTACCGGTTGGCTTAGCATCCACATTCATTGTTTTTGACGGTTCGTTGTGATCGTGCGAAAACGCATGCTACGATCTCTATACTAAGAAAGATGCTAAAACTGACCGATGCTTTGTGTTATCTTTGTGCTATATAATATATATTTTATATATTATTTATATATTTAACATTATTGCACTATTGCAATAACTGAAGCGGCTATTATATTGAACATCAAACATGTAATGTGAACACTGCGTTAATGCACATAAATAAATGCAGACAGTGTTCTCAGCGATTACTAAATGAGACAGCTGGATAGCTGTGTCCAGTGTCCTGATCCAATGTTACGTTAGGGTATCCTGGCCACACAATGTCTGCGTGATCAAATCATATGGAAAACGTTAATGCTAAAAATAAACACCGCTTTGTTGGGAAGTTCCGAAAATGCGGACAGCCATGAATCCATAAGCTAGCATTATCATTCATGTTTATTGTTATATGTGCTAAATAATACAATGCCTCTTTATAAGCATGCTTACTCACCCTTACTCTTCGCTGTCAATTTGATTCCAAGCTTCAATGCCGCAGCTAAACCGTTTTTGCCCACCCCACTGTGTGCCCCCGCGTCTCCTATTTGTCTCAGTTTCTCAGCAGCAATAACGTTATTTCCAACAAATAGCGGCGACATACGGCAGCCTGGAATCAGGCAAGTAGGACAACGTTTGCAGTTCCAACCCCTTGGTTCCAACACAGTCCGGTGGGCGTGTCCAATGATACAATAACTGACACCAAATATAGCCCCCTATAACATATTTTATACATTATTTAGTTTATTGATTTTTTTTAAATTAACGTTGAATAAATTTGTAAATAATCCGTTTATAGAAATAATGGCAAGAGTACAGTAAAAATTCACTACATCCATTGTGGACGCCGCAAGAGCTCGTCTTGTAGTTTTTTAACTCCACCCTGACCGTGTTCGCGCTTCCAATTTGATATACTTAAAAACTACAAGTTCCAATGTCCTCTGTGCGATTTACGGAAGTGAGCCTCTGTTACGCAAGCGTTGACGTCTCTAGGATTCCCATACATTAAAGAGATATTGCGATACTTTGAGTAACAGAGTATGCGTGGAGTAATATTTGCAAGTTCTAGTTTGTTTGTTACGCGTATCAGACAATAATGAAACCGTCCATGGATTTTGAGGAGGAGGAAGAATTAGGGGCATTACAGAAGACATTGAGAGGTAATGTTGCTGCAAATCAGTCCAAATCTTGTTCTCTTATAAATCTGCAACATTAAAATGAATACTACCTATGCACAAACATACCTAATTGATTCACTGCCCGATACATTAGTAGTTGATTTCATATTTGTAAACACCTACACCAACAACAAAATATTTAGAAACATTGTGCCAAAACACAGAAAACATCAACAAAATGAATACATATTTATTATTATTGTTATTTTTAAACATTTAATACGTTTTAGTGTGCATTATAATGTGTATGGTTTTCATTTGCATAATGAAGTCTATTTGTTTGATTTAAATATTCAAGAAAGAGCCAACCGCAGTATCCAGCATCTCTCCAGCATGTTGGCAAGCCACAGCTCTGACTCCGAGTCCACAGAACCAAAACACCCGGAAATGCTCAATTCTCTGCTACAACACCCCTGTCTGTCAGTTCAATAGAGTGAGGCACACACACACACACACACACACACACACAGTATAACAGTATATAACAAATGAGTTGCATCCTGATGAATTTGTATATAAAATCCTATTTATTTTTATAGGAGATCTTCTGGAAGAGTGGCGTTATGTTCTTGGAAATGAAAGGATTGGTAAAGGTGGCAAAGGTACTGACGATCTAAGCAGCAACTGAAGTGTCTCTATCAAGCACAAACTGAGACTCTGGAGGCTCAAGTGGTCTCCAGTAAGTGGGGTTCAGTCAAGGGCAGAGTCTGAAACATATTCCTCTCTCATAGTTAAGTCACTTAACTATGCTCTTAGAATCAAAGTGTGTATGCTAATGGTACTGTAAAATATACAATTTATTAGTATACATTATTCATAGTTTTGGAGTAAGAGCATTCCCCCAACTATTAACGTCTATGAGACAGTCCACCCAATAGAGGCCACACAAATTGAATCATTGGTCAGTTTAATACACCACGGTAACAATGTGCCCTCTCAATGCACGTGTGTGGAGGAAAGACTTGGCGAGTGTTCAGAAGGAGTATGAGGAAACGAAAGAACATCTCGGGCACAAAGAGGCGATGGCCGTAGCGGCAAGCAGCAGTCAGCTCATGGGTGGGCTGTGTCTGAAGTGTGCCCAGCATAAAGCCGTCCTGGCTGAAATACAATGTAATGTCCATGTTCAGACCATTGAAAGACTCACCAAGTAAGTGTGTGTTTTCAGTGTGTTTACTGTAGGATGTACAGTAATACATTTGAAACAATTGTGTAATTCTCCAAGTTGATATACTCATTTCAAGCAGTGTGGTTTGATGATTTTGGTTGTAATATTTGTATATATTTTTAATGAATTATAAATATAAACAATAATGTTTATGGTCATTGTGTGTAATCAGTAATAAAAATAGTCAACAACAAATGTATTATCAGTTAAAAAGGTCTATGTCAGTGAAGTTTCTTTGCAGTAGTGAAAATTAAATTACAAATTATGAAATTAAATAAATAAAATAAGGATAAATTGATTAACAAAATAGTTGTTAGTAGCAGCCCTTTATTATATATATATGTGTGTGTGTGTGTGTGTCTGTGTCTGTGTGTTTGTGGTAAATATGTCACATGAGATTTATTGATTTAGTAACTGCCTTCAATTGGGTTATTTGACATTACCATGCACCTTTGACTCTCTTAATTGATTGTCAATTATTGTTTGTTACAGCAAGGTTGAAGGAGTCTTGATATTGATGATTGTGAAGTTAATCACCTCTTGATTATGTGTCAGATCAATGCTGGTATCCTGATGAGATGCTTGTGTGTGTTTGTCCTCATTAGAGGGCGGGATGAGCTGATGAGCGTGCTGTGCTCTTTGAGGGCGAGTCAGACTGAGGCTCCGCAGAGAGAGGGGCAGCTTATCAGCAGGTTAAACAGGCAGAGGAGGCAAACCTGAAGAAGACAAGAGAATGTGCCAATGGTTTTACCACAAACCATTTATTAAAATATAAAGTTCCCTGTTTTGCATGACTGCCAATTCTGTGTGCTGTGTAGAACAAGTGTTTACTCGTTGGTCTTGTCCTCCAGTTTGTCCTCATGCACCTGCAGGCACTGGTGCAGTGTGAACACTTCTACAGTCAGCTGACTAGACAGAAAGAGAGACTGGAGAGATCTGGCCAGTGAACAGGAGAAGATCTCTCTGGCCACGGAAGCAGCTCGTGCAGAAAACAGGAAAGAAAAAAAGGTGCTCACCCAGACTGTTAGTTCCTGTCCAGACTGTTATTTCTTATTACCTGTTGTTAATAAGAAATATTTTCTCACATTGCAAGTAGGTCATTCAATTTTATGTCATTTAAATGAACTGTTATGTTTGTCTCTGTTCAGAAGAATTGGATGGTTTGTCAGAGTAAATGTGTATGTAAACTTTTGCTGCCCTCTACTGTCATGTTAATTATGGCACACCTACAATATTAGCATATGACTCAAGATTTTATTTAAGCGACTGTGGCTGTCAAACATGTGCGAATACAGCAATTGTGTTTCCTAATTAGCCTCAGACAAAAGCTTGTGGATTTTCTAAAAGTGGTTTGTTTAATAGTAATTTTAGCTTTAATTAATCCCACAAGACATTTCAAATGTTTAAATGTTTTGTGGTAATAATCTGGGCTCCATCTATAACTATATTAAACAGCATTTTGCTTATTATTTACTTGTAATATTATACATGTATACATGTATTATACATTATACAATTTAATTGACTTACTTACTAACTTATTTAACCCATTTTATATTTATAAATAACTATTTACACTGTACTAGTGGGCAGGAAGTAAACCACTGAAGGCAAACAGGTAATTTAAAATGGTAAAAAAAAAAAAAAACTTTAAAGAAACAGTGACCAGTTACAGAAGCTGAGAAATACATTTTCCTTTATGCATTCATATGAATCTGAAACTATTAAAAAAACATGCAATACTTCAGCTATCTATTGTCTGATGTTCTGTTTGTCCTCACTGTAAGGTGAGCTGTCTGTGTCAGAGAGTGGCTGAACTGTAGGGTCTGCTGGAGGGGAGAGAGAGACAGGAACTCACTCATTGTCCAGCTGGAGGAAGCCTATAAGAAGCTCACTGTACAGGAAACAGACAACAGCAAGGTACAGTCAACCTCACTATAGTCTAACAATGCTGAGCAGATTGGAACTGGCAATTTGTGATGCAATAAATGTTCTTGTATCTGGTGTGGAACTGAATTGTGGATGAATCTAATCTAATAATGAATCTAATAAAATGTGTGTTCTGTTAAATAACTGATAAACTGATTCACCAATTACTTAAAGTTTAACATTTTTATGTTGTTATAATTAACAATAACTCATTTAGGTAATTTAAAAGAAAGGTTGAATAGATTTCTGCAACAGATTCACATTTCCAACACTATCATTATCCAATATTTTTATTTTTGTCCTGTCAAATGTCTCAGTCAACACAATTATAAAACAGCAGATACTTAATTCTCTGCTCAATTAGCTCCTTCAGTTTGAGATAAAGCTATTTGGTGAGTCTGTTTGTTACTACAGTACCAGTTGTTTTTAGTTGTATAATGTATAATGTGTTTAATCATTGTATTAATAACTTTTTATTTGATTTTCATGATAATACCTAATGATGTGCAGTATAACCTTATAGAGATATAGAGATTTTTCGTTTGGTGTCACCGATGTTAAATGCTAGGAATCGCTAGTAAGTTGGTTTAGTTATCTTTCTAGTGTGTCCACCAGATGGCAGTAGAACTATATTATTATCACTTTAGATGAAGTTGAGGGAACGGCCTTACTGTTAGAAGTTTGTGGAGCTGATAAAAAGATGCAGCAAACATCTTTTAAATAATTTGGTAAAGAATGTGTGAATTTACCTGTCTCTACCTTGTGCCTCTATCAGGTGTGTGCAGAGCTGTGATTTCTCTTGAGTCAGGCCCATCTGAAGAAAGAGGAGGCAGAGAAAGAGGTGAGGGACATCAGCTCCAAACTGGGCCGCCAACTAGAGCTGGTCGAGCAGGTGAGAGAAGTTGTATAGACACAGGATAGCATGTGCAAACAATATACAAATGAATGAACATTATTGTGTTACATAACAGCATACTAAGCTAAGTGCTATCTGCAAACAAACAAACATTTTGGAGTTATCACCTGGTCCCAAGGCAAAAATACCCTCAAATGTAAGAATCTAGAATCTGCTATTTTAGTACCAAAACTGACT
>JAZGTK010017832.1:0-12109 GCA_036877625.1 Ambastaia sidthimunki
ACACACACACACACACACGTTAAAAATAGGGGAACTGTGTTTGTATTTTGAAGTTTTCCCAAAAGATCTCACTCCCTAATGCTTCATATTGTTTATTTGATTACACGATAAACAGTTTCCTTAGATTTTATGCGAGCTTGCTTAAGCTCCGGTGTGGCTTTGCTCAGAACAATTACATTGTGTGCTACAGATACTGGGAAACTTGTAACTTCCCTCAAGAGACCAACAGGAACAAACATCTGCTGGCTCAGTGAGTGAGAGTAAAAGTGAACAAAACTAAAGAAATAATATAGCATTGTCATATTGTACGATATAATGAGAGAGAGATAAACTAGAATTACAATGGTCGTTCTCTACTAGACTCCTGGGAAATTATGTGCAATAAAGTGGGTAAATTTCAACTGGAAAAGTCTGATATATACAGTTTGTTTACAGGCGTCTAAATAACGTAATCTGTACTGTATTTCCCATAGCAATGGTTCAAATTACAGTAGTCTGGTCTTCATGATGACCCTCCTGGTACAGTAAACACCAACTTCACGATCTTTCAAATCATGAAGGTAAGACTGCAGGCACACAAAGATTTATCAATTGGACCTAAAATTAATTCAGCACATCTCTGATCTTCTGATCAGTCACATGACGTTCTGGTTGCATGAATGCATTTCCTGTTGTCTGATTTGGAGCCCAAAACTCAGAGCTGAAACCACCTGTTTTAAAGTCCACTATGTCTTACGCATACAGACACGCTGCAGATTATGGCTTAGTCTGAACAGAGACCGTCTTTGTTTAAATAACCCTGCAGGAGTTTCTGAAGAAACAGAGATCTGTTTTGGGTTGCCAGCTTCAGCCACAGGTTCAGTGCCGCTTTGATCACCGGTGTGACGGGCTTCAGACCACACAGCAGATTTACAGCTTATCTTCTGATGAACTGATACCTTTAACAGTTCCAGATCAGCATTAGAGAAGCTGAGACGCAGATTCCTGCTGCTCATCTGTGTCAGTTTCTCCTGAAACCTCCTCAAGACACTGTTGCCTCTCACAGTGTTCAGCAGACACAACAGTGTCCCATGAATGATTCATCTTGTCATTGCTGAAGCGTCTACGGTGGCAGATGATCGTGAGGACCAGCCAGCAGACTTCACACGCATCTGAGTGGGCGCTGGTCTCGCACTCCCACCATCTGCTGGCTAAACGTGCATTTCCGTTTCCTGCTTTACTACATGCACGGCTGCAACATGTTCAGGAGATGCAGGCAATGCAACGACGCATCCGGGTTCGCGTGCAGCGCTGCGCGACTGTGAAGAATAAACAGTTAAAAGTGCGCGTTTACATGCACACGCGTTTCTTTAAATAGCATCTGTTTACAAACACTATTTCAGTGTTTATAACACTGCACGATCACGCACACGACAAATAAATAACTCGCTTTTTAAAAGCGGTTTTGACGTGTTGTGATATTATTCTGCTGTTTGTGTTGAACTGTCGGCCATTTTCATGTAAGACACACACACACACACACACACACACACACACACAGTGAAAGGCAGGAGATGGCTTCCCTTTAAAAACACACCCAAACAAAACTGTCAAAATCACCGAAAAACCTCAAACACCCGCATAAAATACCGACTGTCTACTTTTATTCACGAGAATAGAGATGACAGATAAAATACAGCCCAACACAAGTGCGTTTATTACTTTCACCATTTTCCCGTCAACACATTTATAATCATATACATTCATTTTTACACATTGACCGATCGCGATCACGACGAATAAATGCGATATAAACAGTTAAAAACAACGTTGTTGTCACGCGCTGTTAGTTTTAATCACATGAGCCGATGACAGACTCACCACATCTTGAGGGATCAGAGCTTCTTCTTTCTCCTCCTTTTTCAACTCCTTCTGCCCGAGACCGGAGTTAAACGCAAGCTTAACCATGTTGGGTAACAATAACCTGTTTTAGTTTAGTTGTTTTTACAAGCAGTAAAGACGCAGATGAGTTAAACCGACGACCTCTCTCGACTCGTCGCACAACTTGCTGTGGCGCATTTAGCTCGAGCCGAATTCAGACTGTAAGTGCATCAGTTAGCCAGAGGAGGGCGCCGTTTCTTTAATATTTATTATATTATATTATATTATATTATGTTATGTTATGTTATGTTATGTTATGTTATGTTATGTTATGTTATGTTATGTTATGTTATGTTATGTTATATTATATTATATTATATTATTATAGTGTTGTGTAGTGTAGTGTAGTATATTTATTATATTATATAAAAATGTTTTCTGGGTTGAAGAAATCCCACACCAGGACGTCTGGGAATGGGTTTACCATTCAGGTTATTTATACAAGTAACCAAAGATTTATTTATACAAGCAAAGCAAATACGTTTTTTCTGTTTGTTCACCATGACCTAGTGTACCATGCAATAAATACAATAAACAACTTTGTTCCAATAATTATAGTGACGCGGGGTATTTTATTGCTGTCTACAAAATTCATGCACATTTTCCATCATTTTTTTTTCCATCATTCCATCAACTCACACTTATATACTCGTCTCTTCAAAAATTTTAGAAACTGCACTTTCACTGTGGACCACTAGTTTTTTTATAATTTTTATACCCCAAATCCACACAGGAGCTGATAAGGAAAATATGGGGTCCCGGAAACAGAGTTTGCCAGATTTGATTCTCAAAGCGCAGTTGCGCAGTTGACGTACGTCATGACGCAGGCGCGTGCAGTCATTTGTTTTTCTGCTGCGCTGCTTGTGCACAGAGCAACATGGCGGCGTCCCTGATCTGTGGTCGTCTGTCCGCTGGACTGAGGAACTCCGGCTCCAGGACGACTTTAAGCTCGGCAGCTAAGGTCATTTTTATGTTTATATATTAAGTATCTATATCCGATCATCATTCGTGGCATGTCTCTTCTTTTCGGTCATTTTTATTACCCCAAATCACCGATTCCTGTTTGACATTAGCCTGCAGGCTAATACCCTGCCATTATTATTAATGCCTAGATTAGCAAACCTGTTAATTTTTTTACTCAATGGGTTTTTCTTCATAATCTAGACAGACTTCCCATTAAATACTCGGGGATTTAGTTTGTGTTTTTATGTAACTGTTATAAACACTGTTGTTATCAGGGTTCGTTAGTTTACTTTGACCTACATGGTCTGAGGAACAGCTGGTTTATTTTCTGTTCAGTATTTCTGCCCAGCTGTTAGTCGAGGTAGTTAATATAGTTAACTCCTGAACCACTTATTGCAGGTGGTTCAAGCCAATGTTACCATGACTGACGTGGTTAGAGACTTGTTAAAGCACACTGCTGGTTAGAGGCTGATCTGCGGATGTTTAATGTAAAGTGTGCGATGAGATGATTTTGTGAACCATATCTAGCCTACATGTAAAATCAACAAAAATAGCCTTAGTTGAAAACCATATTCAATTATAAATCAGTAGAGAACAAATATCTCACGTTTGCTCACTCGCTTTGGTGATTGAAAGGTTAAATTCTCAGACTCAGTGGGGTTGAACTATCACCCTTGTGTCCTTGAGTAATCGGTCCTTATGTTATGTGTACTGTGATTTACTTAAATTACAGCAAATGATTGATTTGTATGTTACTGAATCATTAATTGTCTCTATGTCAACATATTTGTATTCTCTATATCATCTGCATTATGCTCATTATGTTACTGTTAACGTAAAAAAGTCTTTAAATCATTTTCCTTGTGAATCTGAGACTCAAATCTAGATTCTTGTTTACTTTGTGTTTCTGTTGAACAGCCTACAAATAAAACTATTTGCTATGTATGTATGTATGTTACCAGGTGCTTGGTGGGACAGCAGGTCTGTTTGGTAACCATGGTAACCAGTCGTCTCCAGTGCTGTCGGGGCAACAGCAGAGAAATCTCTCCCTGCATGAGTACATGAGCATCGGGCTGCTGAAGGAGGCCGGCATCTCTGTGCCGGCGGGTTTGGTGGCCAGCTCGCCCGAGGAGGCGTTTACTGCTGCCAAGCAGATCGGTAAGATCACATAAACACACGCTGTGCATGTCTTGGATGTCTTGGGTGTGTTTCAGCTGTTCTGTTCACACACACACACACACACACTAAAGTCTAAACATAGATTTGTGGCACCATTAATGTATGTGACCCAAACCCTTAATCTGACTGTCAGTATACAGACAGCACAGACGCGTGACAGACAGGCAGAGCTGTTAGCAGGAATAAAAGAGGGTCGGGTTTCACTAAGGATCAGTTTAAGAACTGGACTGAGGAACATAAGGAATGGGTTTTAAGTCCAGATCATGACTTGATTTCTGGAGTGTGCCCCAGTGCATCGTGGGAATGGCCTTAGTCCTTAATTTACTTAAGTGACAAATTATTAATTATAATTATTTACTGTTTATGTTTAGTTGAATTAAAGGAATAGGACTGAAAATCAGATCTTGGTTACAAAAGGTGGGAATATTTAAAATTGCATCAGATAACTGCAAATATCCAGAGTTTCACAATTTCAAATGAGCCATTTACTGGTTTTCAGAAAGAACTTCCTTATTTCAGTTCTTAAACTGCTTCCAGTTGTTACTTCACCCAGATCCGAGAATTCTGCCATCGTTCACTCACTTCATACAACTCCAAATCTGAAAGACTTTCCTTTAAACAATAAGTACTTCTGAAGAATGTTTATGCTCCACTTTTCACCCAATACAACACATACAGTGAATGAAAGAAGACAAAACAGTTGTGCTTCTCTGTAATTGTATCAGGATTGCAGAGCAGAGTCTGTAGTTTCTCTTTCTGTGGTGCATGTCAGTTTCAGGTTATGTGGGTTAAACTTTTTGACCGTGCAAAACATTTTCTTTTTCTCATGACAGTTTTTGCTTGACAGTTTTTTATTGAGAGATGGATGCAGGAAACATTTATAATTCAGTCTGTTTATTTAAACAGCAGGACTTGTAAAGTTACAACAATTCCAGGCAGAATATTAAACTCTGACTGTTTCTTATTGTTCTGTCTCAGCAGGTGGCATTTAGTTTTTGTTGTTATTATGTCAGTGTTCCTCTTTGTATTTGACATCTTGTGTCTGATAATTTTCCCCTGTTACACAAGTTAAATGATTTGTGTATCTAAACATTGTGAATAAAATCCTTCTGTTTCTGTGTTGGGAATGGATTTTTTCATCTCTGAATTCATATAGTCTGTGTGGGAATGTCTATGCCAGTTCGTAACCTGTGTGTGTTGTAGTTTTTTCTTTGTTTAAGTTCAGGTTTCAACAAGTATAATTTCGGTTGATGGTAGTTTGGCCAGTTGTTCAGATTTTATTGTAACTTGCCTCAGCACAGAAAATAATCATCAGTTATTTTCTCTGTCTTTCTCAGGCTCTAAAGATGTGGTGGTGAAGGCTCAGGTGTTGGCGGGCGGTCGAGGCAAAGGCTCTTTTGAGGGTGGATTAAAAGGCGGAGTCAAAATTGTTTATTCGTGAGTTTCTGTGCTGTGATTTACAACCTTATTATTACATTTATACTTTTATGATGTCATGATTCCATCTCTCTCTCTCTTTCTCTCTGTCTCTCTCTCTGTCTCTCTCTCTGTCTCTCTCTCTCTCTCTCTCTGTCTCTCTCTGTCTCTCTGTCTCTCTCTCTCTCTCTCTCTCTCTCTCTCTCTCTCTCTCTCTCTCTCTCTCTCTCTCTCTCTCTCTCTCTCTCTCTCTCTCTCTCTCTCTCTCTCTCTCTCTCTCTCTCTCTCTCTCTCTCTCTCTCTCTCTCTCTCTCTCTCTCTCTCTCTCTCTCTCTCTCTCTCTCTCAGGCCAGAGGAAGTGAGGGACATCTCCTCTCAGATGATTGGCAAGAAGCTGTTCACTAAGCAGACAGGAGAGGCGGGCCGGATTTGTAACCAGGTGTTCATCTGTGAGCGCAGGTACCCGCGCAGAGAGTATTATTTCGCCATCACCATGGAGAGGTCATTTCAGGTCAGAGGTCAAGCATTATGTCATCGCTGTTATGGTTCATCTATGAAATTACTATTTATATATCTGTTAATTCCAAACCTAAGTGCCTGTTATACACACTTTTAAAGTCAAGATCATGATGCAGTTTGCCAGCTGTAGCAGTGAATGCTCTCGTGGTGTCTGCAGGGCCCCGTGCTGATTGGCAGTTCTCAGGGGGGCGTGAACATTGAGGACGTGGCTGCAGAGAATCCCGACGCTATTGTAAAGGAGCCAATCGACATCGTGGAGGGAATCAAGATGGAACAGGCCATAAAGGTGAAGAGTATGATGAAGATCTGTAAGGCCGAATGGACTCCAGTCGCATGTGATGGTCATGTGACCTAACTTACACTTTCTCTGTCTCAGGTGGCAAAGAAGATGGGCTTCCCTCCTGCACTGATCAATGAAGCTGCTGAGAACATGCTGAAGCTGTATGATGTGTTTATAAAGTATGATGCCTCTATGGTGGAGATCAACCCAATGGTGGAGGACTCATCTGGCATCGGTATCTCAAACCTTCCAAAATCCAGATCTTCTGAACATGCACCTGCTTGGTTTCTCCTATAATATTAGGCATCAGCAGCACCTAGTTCAATGATTCTACAATGTCTTCTGTATTTGCAGTGATGTGTATGGACGCTAAGATCAACTTCGACTCAAATGCTGCCTTTAGACAGAAGAAAGTGTTCGACATGCGGGACTGGACCCAAGAGGACGCCAGAGACAGGCAGGCAGCCAAAGCGGACCTCAACTACATCGGCCTGGACGGCACTATCGGCTGTCTGGGTCAGTGGAATAAACCTCAACCTTCCGTTACAAAACCCTGAGAAACATTATCACAGCTCTGAGTGAACAACCTGAAAATCAGACCCACTTATCTGAATTTTTACTGTCCAACTGTTGAATTTATTATATTACATGTGTTTCACAAGACACAATAATTTACATTTTTTGATGATCAGTGACTGTTTGTTTTGTGAATCTGCTCAATATAGGGACTGTTTATAAGTATTACAAAAAGCTGCAAACATTGATTGTTCTGACTAATTGAATGAGTTTGAATGTCATTAGAGGCAGTTGAAGTCATCTGTCCCTGTGTTTAGTTAATGGAGCCGGACTCGCCATGGCAACGATGGACATCATTAAACTGCATGGTGGAATTCCCGCCAACTTCCTGGATGTAGGAGGCGGAGCCACAGCACAGCAGGTGACAGAGGCCTTCAAGCTCATCACATCTGATAAAAAGGTGAGGTCATGTGATTAAATGTTGGGTGGGGTTTGCTTACTTTCATTGGCCAGAATTTTTATTTAGTGTTTTTCATTGGCCAAATTTCCATTCAGCAAAATTCACATATTATTAGTGAAAAGCTTGTGGACCAGAATATCTTTTTAGACTTTTTATGCCCTAGCAACTAGCTAGCATTGTGGCAGTAGATTTTGCACAGTTAAGCATCTCTCACTGTTTCTTTTGAATATGTAAAACATGTATATGATCCTTTTGTTATTTAACAGGTTCAGGCTATTTTGGTGAACATATTTGGTGGAATCATGAGGTGTGATGTCATCGCGCAGGGCATCATCATGGCTGTTACTGACTTAGACCTGAAAATCCCCATTGTAGTGCGGTTACAAGGTGAGAGAGACAGAGAGAGACAGAGAGACAGACAGACAGACAGACAGACAGACAGACAGACAGACAGACAGACAGACAGACAGACAGACAGACAGACAGACAGACAGACAGATGGACTGAAATGAATACCAAAATAATTCATGTTGCGAGTGAGTTTGATTAATGGAGAGCGAGAGTGATAAATTAAAACCCATTTAAACATTTTTGTTCTCACATCTTATTTAAAGGGTGCTGATTTGAGACATTTTTCATTTACCCATAAAGACACAAATGCTGCAACTAGCCGTAGCAATGAATTAGTAAATCAAATATACCGTAAACAAAGTTTTAGTGAAGCCGAGACCTAGCAGTTCTCATCAGTGACACTGAGCCGTGATGCTGATGTAGGAGATGCGGGTTCAGATGGATGTGTGTGGATGTTCTGCCCATCATCTCAGTCTCTCATCACATTCGTCTGATCCGCAGGGACACGAGTGGATGATGCCAAAGCTCTGATCGCTGCCAGTCCTCTCAAGATTCTGGCCTGCGACGATCTGGACGAGGCAGCCAAAATGGTGCGTTCATCCCCCATCCGTTATACAGGCAAATAGAAACTGCCTAAATCATTTTGGAAGTGCTGAGGTGAAGAACAAGAGGAAACTACACAACATGGTTCAAGAATCAAAATGATAAGCCAAAGAAATATAAGGCTTTAAAAAAGCAGCTACCAACTACAACAGTTGTGTGACACAATCACAGCCATTTAAAAATGTGAAAAATGTTCAGTTCAATGAGGTTTAGTGTTACGTTACATGTAGCTTTAAATATAGGACACTTGTTTTAATATCTTATGTTGTTGTCTGTTTGTTTTTACCATCATTAAAATGAAAGTATTTTAAAGTAAATTTAAGGAACTGAAATAATTACAGGCAGCTATTTAAAATGAACCAGCCTGTTAACAAATAAATAGATTTTTATTTAATATTAAGATGATCATTTTCTTAAACAATATTTCATCATTTTTCTCTCTCTAGGTTGTAAAGCTTTCTGAAATTGTGTCGTTGGCCAAAGAGGCCCAAGTTGATGTCAAGTTCCAGCTGCCCATCTAACAGAACAATCCCACAAGCCAAAGCACCGTTTAAAATCACCTTCTATAAACTGAATCCAAACCCATAAACTGATCTCATGTCCTCACAGACCTCCAGCAGAGTTCAACACAACCCTGTGTGCCCATCCAGCTTCTGTCAGCTCTCATCTGTCTTTCTGTGGCTCCTCTTCTGTCAGGATTTAAAGATAAACATGTGCACAACTATCATTTCATGCAATCACTCCTGCCCACTCACCCGAGCCCACCTGTCCACTAACACACTGGTGGTATTTTGGTCACATGGGTTTAGCTCGGGTCAGTGTTACTGTATTCTGTTGTTTATTGTTTGTTTCCTTTAGTGGAGGATGTATTTATGCGGGACTGTATTTATACTGTTGAAATGTACAAATCTGGCTCTCTGGATATAGAATGTCTTTGACACACATATACACACAGTATCAGTATATAAAGAAAACTCCGCCCCTTTTTCTCCTTCCCTCCCCTTTCTTTGCTTTCTGTCGGGAGCGAGTGTCGCAGCTGGACGTCCTCTTTGTTCTCCTGAAGAGAAAAACACTATTTCCCTTTCAAACAAACAAACAAACAAACAAACGCACAAGCTTTCACAGGGAATGTGTGTGTTGTTGGTGTTCTCTCAGTGTGAAACTCGTCCATGCAACAGGCAGAAACCAATAAAAAATACTGAAGTGTATCAGAGGATGATGTCACTGACTGTGTTTGAAACGTAGAACCTCAGTTTTATTCCTGCATTGAATGTTTTGAATCTCATTTCATTGTGGTCGAGTTCTGTAGAGAAAATTCCAGTTCTGCTGGGAGGGAATACGATCTGGATGGGGCAGGCCGATGTCCTGCAGAGTTTAGACACAACCCTAATAAAATACACCTGCCGGTATGTTTTCAGTAACCCTAAAAGAATTGACTAGCTAGTTCAAATGTGTTTGCTTGGGATCAAAGCTAATCTCTGCAGTAAATTAAATCGCTTTAGGACAGTGTTTTCTGTTTGAATGGACATCAGTGTAGAAAGATTGCATCCAGGTGTAATTACATCTTAAAACCTTGAACAGCACCCACATGCTGCAAACAGTCTCTCTGTTGGGATATGAATCAAATATACCTGAAATTAGACTTTTTTTTTTTACTTGTGAAAGTGTTGTCTGTACAGAACGCAGCGTGTCATGGTGTTGCATCATTTAGTATAATCTAGCCGTGATTTGATAAATGCTTTCCATCTGTATGTAAATGATCACAAAGTGATCTCACTTGTATATAAAGCATCGTGTAGTGAACTTGTTTCAGGGTCACAGTGGGATTAATGCTGTTGATCAAGGGCACTATGCTGAGAGTGATATTTAACCGCCCAATCAGAGCAGTTCTTTACTCACTGTAACACTCTTGTGAACTAACTTCCCCTAAACCGATCTAATTATGAAACAGTATTACATAAAGTAAGTATTATATAAATCCTGTCAAAATGATGTAGGTTTCATGAATGTTTCTCTGAGAAATGTAACAGAGGAGACATAAACAGTCATTTTTTTGTGGTATTTTCTTTAATTGGCTGGCAGCTCTTTGCACTAAATCAAATTTAACATTCACCTCAGTGCAAACGAAATTTACATATTTTCCCACCACGCCGCAGGCTTTCTCATATTCACCTGCTATTATCAGTGGAGCGGGACCGCACAATGTTTTTTGAATGGCGTGGAGGCTGATGTGATCCTCCGGCTGAAATTATCTTCAGTCTTTTGAGGAAACATCTTTGGGGCTTTGCTTGTGAACTCAGTGGAACTAAGTTAAAAAGGCATTGTGGAACATTTGGTGTTGAACATTTGCATTTGTCTGTGCAAAAGTGATCCTAAGAGTTTCTAACAGTATCAGAATGATGAAAAAAAACATGAAAATTTGTGAGAACAAATTTACACAAGTGTCTCACCTCAGACGCCCTGATACTTCAAGCCAGTCTAAGTGGAAGGCTCAAACCGCAGACCCCTCTCAGAAGCTGTATTCCTGTATTACCTATTCTCCTTGTATTCTCTATGGCCTTTTCTCAATCCTTTCCTTTCTGTTTCGACCATCTTCCCTCTCATTAGTTGTGCCGCTGTGATGGCTTCATAAATCTTTTGCAGAGAGAGGTGAGGGGGTGAAGTTGAGGGTGCCTGCGAACCCCCCCCCACCTCACCTGCTGTTACAGAGCGATATGTCAGGTGGTCTCCTCAGGTTTACACATGTGTGGAGTGTTTCTCTCGCTCTCTGTTTGTCATTCTTTCTGCTTTTGTGCCGTTAATGATACAAGAGGAACTGTTGGAGTGAGGCCACCTTGGACCCCAATGATTTGATACCAAAAAAGAAAGTGATAAGGCGACGTCTTCAACAAACTTGTTCTTCAGTTCATGGTAACGGTGCTGAAACACTGTTGCCTTGGTAACCAATCACAGCCCCGTTTCCCACCCCACACACTCACACACTTCCACTAGGGGTGTCAATTATTTTTATCTGTGTTTTGTAGTTTTCCTACGAAAACTGTCCTGACATCTGATAGCGTACAGTGTGTTTTTAAAGAGCATTTCAGTATGATGTCAGACCACATATGAAACACACGGCATCACAGTCATATATCTCTATGTGCATAGACAAAAATAGACCTGAAAAATTGAATAATTCTTCGAAATTCTTTAAAAAAATTAAAAGAATTTAATTCAAAATATTTCTTAGTCACTAGTTTTTTCATCTAGGACAGTAACCATGTGTGTTCTGTAAATCCAGGTAATTCTATAGATTTTCTGCTTTGCCTCTTTTAGGCTTAATTTTTACTCCCTCTTGCTTTTGTCTCACACAGATTCTTTGTCTCACTCAGGTTCTGCATCTTTAGTTTTTTTTCCTGTCTTGTTTTAGTTCCTCTGTTTTCTAATGTATTTCTAGACCTCTCGCTTGATTTTATCTCAATCTATCTCCCTGAATCTTGCCTCGAGGAAGAAGTATCTCATTTTCCCCCAGTTTTGATAAAAGTGTGAATTTATTCTTGGAATTTATGAAATATTAATTCCTGATGTGTATTAATAATGCATTATTAATGTCCTGTGATGGGAGAGGTCTTGTGGAAATGTATTAATTTACCTGGAATATTTAGTAAAGGAAGGGTGTGTGTGCAACACCTTTATTTGGACAGCATGTATCTAACGTTTTATAAACGTATTTAATGACCACAAGTATTTGTTTAATTAAATACACAATTCTCTGTTTTCCCTAAAACTGCATTAAGAGTTTAAAGGGTAAATGTGACTCAGGGAAAAATATAATTTTTATTATATGTTCTGTTTGTAAATATTTGTCTAATTAATCAAATTGGTAATATTTCCTGTTTTTCAAAGGGTAAAAGGGAAAAACA
>JAZGTK010017833.1:0-10256 GCA_036877625.1 Ambastaia sidthimunki
GTAGAGTCTTTTTTAAACTGACACAGACATAAAAAACAATGAACTTTTATCAGGTAACAAAGAAAAGCTATACAGAATTCTGCATCAAAATAATGTACAAATATAAACTGACAGGTGTGACAGTGGGAAAAATCAGTATCGCACCTTTTTCCGTAGCTTTCCTCGGATGTGGCAGAGTCGCTTGACTCCATCAAAACACATGGCCTCTAACCTGCCGTTTCCCAGCATCTTTATCACCTGAGCATATTCTACACAAACACAAGACATCTGATGTGACTGAAGAGCAGCATTAATTCTGTGATGAACATGTATTTGTATTTGTAGAGAAACAGATAAATGTTTTCTTACCCTGACCGTCCTCTTTGAAAACCAGCTCTCTCTTCTCTGACTCGTTCTCATTCTTGCCACGTCGACGATTTTTACCTCCTTTACCTGAAGAAAAACAGACAATAAATTGAAAGACTTGATCCTCTTTTGTAAAAAACACTCATCTGGTATGATCATGTTTAATCACATACACTTCAGCAAGCGTTATACCTGCAGTCGTATTTTACCTTCCACATTAACTGCAACTGTGTTTCATGTTAGGCAGATTTTAAGTGTTAACAATGACTTAATCGGAGTTAAAGGTAGGGTACATCATTTTAGAGAAGCTAGCAGTAGCAAGCTAGCTGTTATACCTAATTTGACAGGTAAGCAGGATAACCTATCATTGCATTCGGACCCAATCAATGACTGAACATTATACATTATATAGTTATTCTGTACCTTCCACAGAATATTATTATTCCCCCCGATTATTCACATCTGTCGTCGTCTGGTAAAAAACGCACTAGAGTAACTCATAACTGCACGTTAAACGCAAGACTTGTTAGCTCATGGTTCTGTGTTATACGTATAATTTATCTGTTTTCTGTGTTTTATTTTCATTGTGTTTTATTGTCATTATATGTAAAGCTGATTTGCAATGCAATATTGTTAAAAGCGCTTTATAAATATATTGAATTAAATGGTCACGTGTCCGCCGCACTGCTCAGCTAAACTCAGACGCAAATGACAGATGTTTAAAACAGAAAACGTGGCTTTTCACTTACCTTTATTCTTTGGCATGATTGTTTACTGTCTGATTTTGGTTCAATGATGTCCTTAAAACGCCGTTAAGAAAACAATCTTCAATTTTACGAAGGATCTCGATTAATTTCCCTCTCGCTTATTCTGGACTTCCGCTGAAACCAACTGCGGCTGCGCAGCACAGCGTTTCCATAAAACTTTATTTAAAAACACACAGATACATTTTAGACCCACAAAATACAACATACCAAAAACACTCGTGAATTACGAACAGTTTATTTTCATGGTTATTTCTGCAGTTGAGTCATTCAATTTACAAACGATTTTTAATGCAATGTCATGTTGATTATCACTCAATGCATTTTCATTACACTGTTTTTAAACACAGGAGTAAAAATTGTTCTAAGCACACACGTGCTAAGTTATCATGGTGTTTTTTTAAAGATCTATGGCTAGAGTTTACAGAGTTAAAAACTGTAGATCACTTCCACTGTGATTGTTAAAATACAGCAGCAGTCATGCAAATAATTCCAGCAGAAACAAGTCTCACCAAATCCATCACATCGCATACAAACATACAGAAAATATAGAAAACGGTTATAAAACTAATACATTCTCAACGTCTCTAAAAATGACTGGAGAAGAGTTTTGACAGTCTGCACGTTTCCCTTTAATTCATAGAGACAATGAACATAATGAAATAAACAAAATAAAGGAGTGTTACACGTTATTTAGAGTAAGACAGCAGTATTTTGGTCAATTCTGATAAAAAGAAACACCATTACAGTATATGGTCCTCTACAAATCCTATCCATTATAAGACATACAGCATCTAAAAGGATCCGCGAGTAGCTCTTAGAAGCAGCTTTTACCTAAAGGGTATCTGGTCTGATGAAAGGAAGACTCAAGGAATGAGGTCACTACATGGATTTCTTTCTTCTTTTGTAAATTAAATGCCCTTTAAGACAAACAACATGAAAAGATTATTTTTGGACCTTTTGCTCTAACACAACACTATAATAAATGAAATACTCGGTCTTTCACGTGAAGCAGGACATATACTGAGGATTGTAAGCAGGCTTGCATAGATTTCTTTGATTTGAAATGGTTTCAGCACTGCAGTATGTTGGGACAGCAGCTGAAGTTGCATACAGTGATCACTGCTCGCTCTCACAGAGAAAAGCTTCAGAGTGACGTGTCTTAAGCAGATTGTGCACAGTGGTGATCAAACATCACTGGCCAGTTTGATTCTTTGCAGTCTCTAGATGTGACATCACCATCACCACAGTAAAAAAAACAATAATAAACTGTATCCCAGACTCATAACATTATTTCCCAACACAGACTCCTAAAAAATACTTTTGTTTTCATATATACTTTCATACAAAGTAAATTTCTATAGCATTTTCACAAAACAATAGTACACAGATTGAAGAGCTTTGATTATCTGAATTGTGACGCAGCTGAACAAATGTGTGTGTGTGTGTGTGTTTTGGTTTGGTTTGCTGTTTCAAGATGATGGTACAGGTCCATCATACATCTCACACTCATATGTGCCCTTTGTAGTTTGGGGTTAGACCGGGAAGGTCACAGGGCAGTAGAGGTCAGCTTTTTGACACCACGCCGCTGAGCTAGTGTGGAGCAGCCCACTGGGTCCAGTACAGTAGAAACATTTCTGTTCAGAGCTGAATAGGTGGCTGCCATTGCTTTCTGTGAAGAGAAAACAGTCCACAATTTAAAATTAATACTCTTATCAATTAATAATATAGTGTTTAATTTCCACACTCATACAGATGCTGTTGTTTCTGTAGCTCAATGTGTAGAGCACTGCGTTAACAGTCCAAAGGTTGTGGGTTTGATTCTCAGGAAACACACATACTAATCAAATAACCTGAATGAACTGTAAGTCACTTTGGATAAAAGCATCTGCCAAATGCATAAATGTAAATGCTGTGCAAACCCAGAGAGTGTGAGCACAGTTCTGCCCCACTGTTGCTATTACTAGCTCATAACTCATCACTATAACACAGCAAACCTTGACTAGGTGAGGGGCGTCCTGCCGGTTGAGCTGGTATTGTGGTAACCTGTCCGAGTTAATTATCCACGGGTGACGAAGGACCTGAGCAGCCGTCAGTCTCTGATGAGGGTCAACGTGAAGCATTTTTGACACCAGGTCCTGCAAACACAAGGTTTTTGTCCTTTTTACCGTCGTTTCAAAGCATGTTTACATATAATACACTCAATCAAAACACTTCTGAAAACGATGAAATACGTATAATGCACAGAATATATGTAACATAGAATACATTATATTTCATTAAAAGACGTACATTAAACTGATTAGTGATACTGAGATTGTATTTGGTTTATGAATATAAAGTTGACTGAACTGATAATAACTACAACAGATTTGAACCATTTGAAGGGTTAATGAGCACAGATTCATCCAAGCGAAAGTTGGGAGTTTAAACAAAAAAGCTTTAAACAAAAGGAGAGAATCTGACCTTCGCCTCAGACGATACAGAGTTCCAGTATCCACCGCTCAAGGAGAACTTCCCACTGCCGATCCGAGCCAGAATCTCCTCTGGCGTATCATCCGGCCCGTTAGCAAACGGTGTGAACCTGAAGGAGGAATGTGATTGGTGGATTTGACATATTAAAGTCATGTGTCATAAGAATTACAGGAGTGAGGGGTGAGAGAAATTACCCTGCCAGCATCGTGTACAGAAGAACTCCAAGACTCCAGATATCACAGGCTGCATCATAGCCTTGTTTCTTCAGGACCTAAAACCATAACATACATCACCAACAACAGTATCAACACACATCACCAACAGTATCAATGTTCAAATAGATGGAAATGATCAAAAGTGTTAATTACAATCAACATTCTATTTTGTGATTCCATGTGTTATGGGACATTTAATAGACATAATGTTTTTATACTGTTCAAACTGTATATTCTATTCCTCTAAACCAACCCTTCCCCCAAACCTAACATCAAAGAAAACTTACATTTCAAATCTAACTATGTAATGGCAATACATGCACACATTGAATCCAGTAAAACATCTCTGTACCTCTGGAGCAACAAAGTTAGCAGTGTAGCAAGGTGTCATCAGCAGCCCGTTCTCTGCTCGGAGCTGTTTGGCGAAGCCGAAATCACAGATCCTGATGGACTCCGGGTTTCCCAACTCGTCCACATACAGGATATTACTGGGCTTCAGGTCTCTGTGCACCACCTGTGATAAATATACCAATCACTCCATCAGACGTGATAAAAACAAAAATCACAAAGCAACTTTAAACTTATTTAAAGCCGCAGCCGGTAACTTTTGCCTCTCTACCGCCATCTCGTGGTGTGTATAATGGTTATGGATTAGTTTTGGTGATTTGGTGTTCTCACCCCCTGTGTATGCAGGTACTCCACAGTCTTTGTAATGGTGTGGAGGACAGCGCTGGCCTCTCTCTCCGAGAAAAACTTCTGTCTGAGGATTTTATCCAGCAGTTCTCCACCTTTCATCAGCTCTGTGACCAGATATACTGACCGTCCATCATCATAAACCTGAGAGCAAACACACACACGAGAGCTGATGGCCGAGGAAAGCCGGAAGATTTCACGATTCTCCAGACAGACACAAACGTCACTCACGTCTTTCAGGGTGATGATGTTGGGATGTTGTCCGTATCTCAGCAGGATCTCAACCTCCTCTGCTGGATCTCTTCTCTCCTTATTGATAATCTGCAAGAATCATTCAATCATTCTTTCTAATACCAAACTTATTTACATTTTACATTTATTCATTTGGCAGACGCTTAAAGCGACTTACAGTGAATTCAAAGTCTACATTTTTATCAGTACTTGTGTTCCCTGGGATCGAACCCACAACCTTTGCGCAGCTAACGCAACGCTCTACCAGTTGAGCTACAGGAACAACTTATCACAACTATGTGATTTGTGAGTGTGTAAATGACATACACACACTCACATTTAAATAAAACACTATATTAATCACAACAGTCTCTCAATAAACTCTTCTGGAATGATCAAATCAGCAAATTCACCAGGTTTGCATACAATAACTGATTTACAAGCCATGACAAAGCTTTGAAACGCATTTATAAAGCAGTCAGTTGATGAAATACTACACATCTTACGACACACACTAACAAGCTTGCAGTGTTCTCACCTTGACGGCGTAATCCATGCCTGTGCTCTTATGCACACAGCGCTTACAGATGGAGTACGAGCCCACACCAATGTCCTGCTTAACATCATACACATCTGTGAACTGAACTGTACTCCTCTGCGGCTGCTGTACACACACACACACACACACAGTTTGTTCATCTGCTCGCTGGTGTTACAGGTGTGTGACAGCAGGTGTTTTTGTGACAGGAGATACCTGCAGTATACTGCTCATGTTGATGTTGCTCTGAATGGGCGGCTGACTCTCCTCTGTTCCCGTGGCAACAAAACTAAACCCTCTGAACAGCTGATGAGCGCTGGCACTCGGGGGGACGCCGGGAGAGTCTGACATGCAGGAAAAGGACACTGAGTGTCGTGATTGTTGCGACTGCAGGCACGTGTGCGTGTTCAGCACTCACCTCGTGGAGTTTTGGCAGTGAACTCTGAGTCAAAGTAAATAGTGTCGTCTGACCTGCCGATGGCCGGCTTAAAGGGAGGCTGAATTTCCTTCCTGAATAATTTCTAGAGCAAAAAGAATATGACTGTTTCAGTCATATAAGAACAAGCTGTATCTACTTGAATGGGGGAATACAGATATCTCTAAAAACACTGGCCAAGATCACAATAAAATAATATATTTCAAACCAGCTATTAAACCTGACATCAACTGTATCATCAATTCTGTTTCTTAAGCTCAACTTGAGCTATAAAAGCATTTTCAGATCGTTTCAGGTACTAAACATGAACAAAGACTGTCAGATACCTCACAACACCGGGGCTTCTTTGCTAGAGCAGCCAGATTGTGCATTGCACTGTCCCCCATTCATATTAACAGAACTAAGGCATCTTGTTAATTCTATCATCTTTGATGCAACTTTGATGCAAAATCATTCCAAAGCAAGCAAGATCAGCAGTTACAACTTTAAATTTTAAGAGTAATTATTAATAAAATAATGATACTTTCAATCTTCCAGTCAACAGGGTTCATACGCTTTTAAAATAAACTCACATTCCAGTCAATAGTGGTAAAGAATGAATGTCTCTTGATCTCTTCTACTCCATCAGGACCTGCTCCTAAAATGACAACTCCAAAAATGAACAGACAGATACACAAACTGCCTGAGAACAGGCTGAAATTCCTCATAATAAACAATCACGTGATTCTGTGATGAGGTTCCTCACCCAAGCGGTTTCCAGGGTTACGCTTGAAGAGGTTGCGGAGGAGAGACTGGGCCTCACGGCTGAGAAACTGAGGCATGCCGAGCTTTGCCCTGCAGTCACAACAGTATCAGTGTAATGATGGTCATAAAACATCAGCACCTCAGGATCAATAAGACTCACTTTAAGATCATGGTCATGGTCTCCTTGCGGTCTTTTCCTTGAAATGGAAGCGTTCCGGTCAGCATTTCAAACTGAGGAGGCAGAAAAAAACACTGCGCTGTAATACAAATGCTGTTTGTTTAACACTGTCAGGCAAAATTGTGCTACAAATGGCTTGTTTATTGTTGTATCTGCATATTAAGCTAGTATAAGAGAAATTACTTTAACAATGTACACACATCACCTTCACTGATCTCAGTACTCAGTATTAATCTCTTTATAACCCCGCCCCCTCACCATTAGCACACCGTAGGACCACCAATCAGCACTTTGGGTGTGACCTCTGCGGTTGACAACCTCTGGAGCCATATACTCCACTGTCCCGCAGAACGAGTATGCCTTGTTTTCATGGTCGATTGACTCTTTACTCAAGCCGAAATCTAAGTAACACAAATGCACACACACACACACACACACACTTAATTTTCATGTTTTATGGGAAGATAAAGATTTTTATACTGTAAGTATATTTATACCTGTAAGTTTAATGTGTCCGTCCATATCTAAGAGAATACTGAAACAGATCCAAATTCAGTTACACAGTCAAACACAGCCATTGTTAAAAATCATTGTCCTTAAAAAAACTCACTAGTCATGTGTCACAGATTATCATGTAGTTATCATACGTTATATAAATGTTGTCTGGACTGTGTGAGATGTGGAAGACACTGTTACTATCTCTCTCTTTAGCAGTCTGAGTTGGATCTCTTTACATTTAACTTGTTATGTGAATCGGAAAACACACTTTTCTGGTTTGAGATCTCTGTATATGATTCCCAGTCCATGCAGATGATCCAGAGCTAAAGCCAGCTCAGCAAGATAGAATTTCACATCTTCTTCTGTGAACATCACCTACATGAAGATACAACACAATGACACAACCTTCAGTCTTGCACACACGTGTACACGTCTGAACCCTTTCCTGCATTTCATTGTTCTTTATCATCTTTAAAACAAGATGTTAACAAGTGTTGAATTTTTCAGTAGGTATCAGAAATTTACCTCTTTGGACAGACGAGTAAAAAGATCTCCACCTCGGAGAAAGTCCAGAATAAGGTAAAGTTTACCTTCTGTTTGAAATGCTGAGAAATCAAGATGAAACATTTTAAATTAGCTTGTCAGCTGTAACAAGATTACAATGAAATGAAGTCACACAGGTTTGGAATGACATGAGGGTAGTAAATGATGAAAGAATTTCATTTATGAGTGAACCGTTCCTTTAACAACCAGTTACAAACTCTTTATGTCCACATCAGGTAAAGGCCAAAAGTACATTTGTATATTAATTAACAACACAAGTAGCTTAACATGGACTGACAGCCCTGTAAGAATCTGATTGGTTGTCAAAGACTCACCATAGTGTAGTTTAACAATGAAAGGGTGGTTGACCTCAACTAGTATGTCTCTCTCCATCTTCGTACGCATTCGATCTCGTACTGAAATAACACAAACACAACATAATTATTCATAAAAAACTTTTACAGTATGAATGTGTGCAAAGAAATGAAACTCTGAAAGTGCTGAGATGAATAAACTGCTGTTAAACTGTTAAATAAACTGAGACACTGTGTAGTGAGTGTGTAGAGACAGAAAACACACCTTTCAAAGTTGCTTTTTTCAACACTTTCATAGCATACAGCTGTCCTGCATCCGGCCCTGTTAACTTTTTCACAAGAAAGACCTGCGCGCACACACACACACACTGTTTTAAATACTGTACAAACTGTCTATTCTATTCCCTAAACCTAACCTTCACAGAAACCTTTTGGCATTTTTTATTAACAAATTTAGTATGTTTTAAGCAATTCAGTTTGAGAACACAGGAAGTGTCCTTGTAAACCATGTTTACATTGTTAAACACGTCATTATACACATTTGTGTCTATGTAAACCACATATTTAAACACACAACACTACACACAACTGAAACCAACACAACAATGCTTCAGTAAAACTGGTAATATATACAAAGACACACATCTTAAATGTAAACATCAGTAATAAACAGATTCATTTTACAGACCTTGCCAAAGGAGCCCTGGCCCAGCACCTTACACAGCTCAAACTGTCGTGGGTCGGCCTTCTCTGAACCTTCCTTCACAACATGAGTGATGTTGATCTCCTTGACCGAGCCCTCATCCTGAAAGAAAGAGATATTACATACACACGTCAACCACCAAACATGCAATGCAACACCAAACACACACACACACACAAATTCTGTTTTCCAAAGATCATAACAGTGATGTTAACAAACCAATTCAATACACCACATCACTTCATCACATCAATACAAACTCATGCCCACAAATGTAACACACTCCAACAACCCTTTAAAAGCACATTTGCCTAAACAGAGATTCAGGCAAACACACACACACACACCCACACAAGAGGTGGTGGCTGGTGGCCTGGATGGCTGGTGTTTCTGCAGAGGAAATGTGTGCCAAAGCCTGCAGAAGGAAATAAACACACACAGAGGTTTTGTAGGGCAGTGAAGGAATTATGCCTGAGTAACTGCCCACCAATTATCAGAAGAACATGACACAGAGATGAAGAGAAAAACAGAGTGAAAATTAAAAACCTCGATGAGTTTTGTGCTCATCTGCTGTCATCTAACTGTGAACTAACTTCCAATACCGTCTTGCTAATTCATCAGAACATGTACAGAAAACATCATTATATTCACATTATCATATTCAAAAACATCTCTCAACATCTGGCCATATAAGACCAAAAGCCAAAAGCATTATTTATTTCTGTGTCCACCTCAGGGGGAGACAGACAGAAAGAGGCAGGAAGACAGTTTGACATCATGCGCATGTGTTGGTGCATGCGTGAAACAGGAGTTTGGCAGCTGAGGCATGCGACCTGTGATGTGTCAGCATGCAGAAATGTGCTTGTGATTTTGTTTGCAGCTCTGCTGCATTTAGGAGCAAAACAAACATCTCTCATATTCTACACCTCATAAACTACCATCCCAACCTGCTTCACTTTCAGCTCATCAGTGCTGACAGGCCAGTTATAAACTCACCAACTACAGCCAGTCAAACAAGTACATACACGCAATCTGTTTTACACAAGCTCCTTGAATTTTGATTTGCTCATGTTAAGTCGTAAAAAGTGAAAAACAGAAAAACAGGACAAAATGTGATGAATAATACAGTGATATTTAGGGACTAGATGGTTGACTGATTAATCATAAACCCACAACTAACAATTTGTGGCAAACTGATCACAAACACAATGTAAAATCTTCACTTCCACACTAACTTTGGTTAAACTTCAAAAACCTCCCAAACAAAGAAACTGAAACTTTATGAAATGCCACAATTTTTGCCCACACAAAGAACTTAGTAAGACAATAGTAAAATATCTCCTTAAATCAAAAGAAGATTTTTGAAATAAGCTGTAATTTATCGAGTTTAGCGCTTGATATTTTAAACAGGAAGATATGCCAAAGACAAAATTCAGATCCTAAGCTGTTGATCATTTTTTACGTATAATTTTAACGTTAGCTGTTAAACGTACAATATGATCTTATGTGTATTTGTGAACACTAAAACGAACTGAAACAAAAAAATCCACTTACAAAACAAACTTCACAAACTACAGGT
>JAZGTK010017834.1:0-12108 GCA_036877625.1 Ambastaia sidthimunki
AATGAGTTTCATTAAGGTTACCAAGTGGTTTCACACTTGTAAGTAAATGGATTTATTTAGTTTAACCAAAGTCTCACTCTGGTGCGAAATTCTCGTGTTATTATAACATGTGGCTCCCCGTGACGTGACGTTTGCTCTTATTTACTTTTCATGCTGATCCAAATACGTGGTTTTAAGAGTTTCTTGTTTTGTTTTTAAAGTAAATAAATATTTCCGTACAAAATGCATCTATTGTTAAATCTTTAAACATTAAAATTACTTATATAATAACTCTGCTTCTTTTTGGACAATTAATCGGTGCGTGTATATATAGGTGTTCCGGACTCAATTCATGTGTTTATATAGAAACGACCCATTAGAAGCACGTTGTACAAGTTCCATTCATAAACAACTGTCCTTAAGTACTGCACATTCCTACCTCGGAGATATTCATGTCGGTTAGCGAGGTGGACAATGTCCAACAATGATGTAGGTGTACAATAAGCCATTCATTTTTAAATGTGTGTTTGTGAGGAAGGTTGGGGTGTATACAATGCATAATGCATTTATGTAAAAGAACGTCTTTCACAATGTATTGTAATTCAGCTCTGTTTTCTTCCCAGGTTTGTGACTACCCTGAGGTTGCCAATGCCTGGAGTCAGCGTTTGAAGCTGACCAGCTGTCTTCCGCTCACACACAAAAACATTACTTCATCAAGATGTTGAGCGTCTTTAAGGTTTTCATTACCATCTGCTTCACGGAACTGGTGTTTTCAAGAAGTCTGACAACAGGGGACATTCGGGCAAAAGGTATGAATTAAAACAATTTACATTAATACATTTGTACCCATCAAATCCAAATTAACCCTTTCAACAGTGTGCTGTATAAACATAAGTGTCAAAATTTGGTTTATGTTTGAATCACCAATTGCCCTCAAACCTTAATTTTTGTAATCAAATCTTATATACAAGTTAGTCTACCTAATTGTGCTACCAAAATATATGCACTATGTGAGCCACTATATTGAATGGTTTAAATTTACTATGAATGAGCTGTATAAGTTAGTATCATTCATTAGGGAGCAAAACTGGTTGTGATAAATTTAAGTCCAGGGGAAGTTGGAGAGGATGTAATCATTTAGAGAGTAAAACAATCCCTGTACTTTTTTGAGCTATAAACATTGCTACCTGATCCTGCCAAAGCCCTGAGGCTCGGAAGTGTAAATCTATCTGGTCCGGTGCCAGTAACAAGGGATTGTGGGATGCTTGGGGGGTGAGAAAGATTGGTCTCCTATTGCTCCTAGTGATATTGTACAAGCACTGAGTTGTCTAGATTTTGTACCTGCCAGGAAGGCAACTGATTATCTTCAAGAGCTAGTTAGATGTTCACAAACCTGGTTCCCATAGATTTTTTTGTAATGTGGCCCTCATACAAATAAATCAGCTTGGCAGTATAAGTGATAAGCATTATGTGGCACTGTGTTTATGATTGTCTCAGCTGATATGCTTAACTGGGTGCACAATGAAGGGAACCTGTGGACTGGGGCAAAGTGTTCGTTAAAAGCATCTTTCTCTGAATCCTTGTGAGCTACAACCAGTGATGAGAAGGTGATAAAGGTTGAAAAGCCCTGTGGTGCAGTCAAACAATGCCCCACTAAATTCCTGCCAGGGGACATTAAAATCATTTGACTGTAATACTTCAATTCTCAGAGCCACCCAGGAAAGTATTAGATGGTAGTGAGAATAAAAACTAAGTAAGAGCTGACTTTTTAAAGTGCTAATATGAATATTGCATTCTGTTTATTCAGATTAATATGATTTATATGGAGTCACATCATTTATATGCTTTCATACTATGATACTAAATCATTTAGTTTTTTGAGAGCTCTAAGAACATTTTTGGTCCTTAGAAAATATGCACAGGCCACATGATACAGTATTTTTCCATGAAAAGTTTGCAGGTTCAACCATTCAGCCTATTTTTAGTGAGCGCATGTGTTTGTGTGCTTTGTTTAGCTTGTCCATTATTCTCATGTTGACCATTCACACCCTCTCTGAGGTCAGATACCGGCCAGGCCCCAGTTTTATTCAGTGAAGTTCATTAGTGTATTCGGTAGAAGAATGTTATGCTCCAGTGCTGGAGGTGACATTGCCCGGTTAGGGGGGGTGGGAGGGGGTGCTTCACTCAAAGGCTTATCGCATTCACCTCTGGGACACAAGGAACACTGCTGTGAAGTCAAAGTAAGGTCACTCTCAGCTGAAAACTGTGTTCATTTGCCCTCTTTTGTTTGTGGTTCTGTTTGCCTGATTTGCTCCAAAACAGTAATGATCTTTGTGAGAAAGGCTGTAGTTAGCAATTAGCGAGAGGTTATGGTAATTAGATGTGTTTATTAAATGTGGTTTATTCTACAGACTAATTACTAGTAGCATTGCAAAAACAGATTCTCAAAAGCAGATGTGATATACTGCAATTTACAATGACATTTTCACTGTTCTGTGGCCAGATATCAGAGTTCCTCGACCAGCTCTCCTGCCTGGTTTTCCAGAGAATGCCACTGTATTAGTTGGGGGACATGTAAAGTTGGTGTGTAAACTCCACCAGCCGGCCCCAACACGTCTCCAGTGGTTCAAGAAGGACAGCAGTCGCCTAGGGCCTGATGGATCACCACGTCTTACAGCGCTAACGGTGGGAAAGTGATTCAAAGTGATCCGCTGTTATGGATATTTCTGTCTGCAGAAGAAAAGGAATAATGTTTGATTTGTTTCCCCCACAGCCCCTTTTAGAAAACACCTCCAAAGTCAACATTCTTCCTTTAGTGAATGTCTCACTGGAAGATGCAGGAGAATATGTATGCATGGCAGAAAACTCAGTTGGACAATCTTCTCGCTCTGCCTGGGTAGAAGTCTTATCAGGTAGGCTACACTATATGATCTAGGTTTAGACTGCCCTTTGGCCTTATTGATTGCCAATGAATAAAGTGCAGGGAGTTGCCATGACTTACGTTTGGATGGATAAAATTAGTGGGCTTTATTTTAGCATTATGATGGTGACATTAATAATGTTACTTTTCTTTTTTTAGAAGTTTCTGAGGAGCCGACTGAGGAAACTTCAGAACATTTATTTCTAGAGCTCGGAGATGTACTGAAACTTCGCTGTGATACAAATCGCCCTGGGGCTGTACAGTGGTTCAAAGGTGGTGCCCGGGTCCAACACAGTGCTCGTATCCAGATAAGGGCAGCTGTCATGGAAATTGCTGATGTCACCTTTGAAGATTCAGGAGTGTATGTGTGTGTGCTTCGTGCCACCAAAGAAGCCCTACGAAACTTCACCATCACAGTGACAGGTACGATTTTCCACATGTTGAGATCAAAAAGATCCTCAGTCTTCACGAATAGCACTTCTTTGGAGGTCACATGTGATAACTTGATAACTAATTGCAGATGCTGTTGGATCAGGAGATGATGATGAGGACAATGGTCTTGAAGATGCTGGCCCTGAGACAGAAAATGATCAGGTGTACATTTCCAGAGGTTAGTGTTAATAATTTATTAAACTTATCAACTTTTATTGCAGTCTAGGCTGATAACTTAAACATACCATTGACTTCATTACTCACTCTTTTAGCACCATACTGGACTCACACTCAACGGATGGAGAAGAAGCTGTATGCTGTCCCGGCTGGAAACACTGTTAAATTCCGGTGCCCTGCCACAGGAAACCCGCTTCCAACCATTCGCTGGCTAAAGAATGGTAGAGAATTCAGAGGAGAGCACAGGATTGGAGGAATCAAGGTGAGTGATGTTTTTTGTTATTGAAACATACAAAATGTAGGGTTGCCTGTCATATTTAAAACAACTTAGCAGTGATAGGGAAAGCTTTGAAAATAAATGTTATCACGTCTTTCCACTTACACTGTGCTTTTTTGTAATTGTAGCTGCGACATCAGCACTGGAGCCTGGTGATGGAGAGTGTGGTTCCTTCAGATCGTGGGAACTATAGCTGTGTGGTGGAGAACAAATATGGGTCCATCGCTCACACCTACCTCCTGGACGTGTTGGGTAAGAGGTCTTCAGCTCGCCTGTTCTAGACAGCCGCCTGGCTCCACGAGAAGCCATCACATGCCTGCCATGCTTAGAAAGTGTCAGAGGCAATAAGCTTCAAATAAGTGAGATCCTGTATCTATGTGGAGCTTAGTGGCGTCACATAGAGAGACAGGCACCAAATGCATCAGAGACGGCCGCAGGGCTCATGGCTGCACCACAGGAACCAGGGGTCACTAGAGGCTCTAGTTGTCTACACAGATTTTTAAGATCCACACTGGAATAGGGCAATAAATATCATCACAGCAGGGGTGGGCAGGGTGGGGGCTGGCATTGGCCTGCATGGTACGTGCTTGGAGCGCTGTGAGTTGAGGCGTCCAGACCAATTTTCTACCTGACCTGTGATAGACCTGTTTGTTAGGAGTCCGGCGTGGGGTCAACTGCTGAGAACAGGCACAGACGGGTATAAAAGCCCATCGAGTTCAAAGCACCCCAATACATGGGCCTGGCTTAAAAACCACTTAATGGAACCAATTAGTGAGTGTCAGTCAGCTTTAAGAAGTGACCCTTGTTCATACCCTGCAATTATCACATTTCTAGTAATGTAAGATTTCATCAGTTACATTGTTTTGTTGAGTGTTGGCAAAGGCCCTAAAAACCATTCATGTAAAACAACCTTTTTAATGTGATTGCATATTTAACCTTGTTCATATGGCTAAACTTTTCAATGTCTTTTTTCAGAACGTTCTCCGCACAGGCCCATTCTGCAGGCTGGTCTACCAAAAAACATTACAGCCGTAGTGGGTGGAGATGCCCAGTTTCTTTGCAAAGTCTACAGTGATGCTCAACCTCACATCCAGTGGCTGAAGCACATAGAGATGAATGGCAGCCGTTATGGACCTGATGGCATTCCTTATGTCAAGATTGTGAAGGTATTTAAAGAAAGGCATTCATTACCCTTTACTGTAAAATTCTTTATATATTGTTCTTGACAATAATATATTTTATTACCAGAACAATAATTAGATGTATGTATTTGGCAGACATTTTGTATCCAAAGCAACTTACATAGTATGTGTGTTTCCTGAGAATAAAACCAATGTCCTTGGCATTGCTTATGCAAAACAATCCAACACATAATTAATGAAAGATATTTTTTCTAACTTTTCAGACAGGAAGTTTGAACATGTCTGAGGTTGAAGTCTTATATCTAACCAACATCACTATGGAGGATGCTGGAGAATACACATGCTTGGCTGGAAACTCTATTGGTTACTCCCATCAGTCTGCTTGGCTTACAGTCCTCTCAGGTAGGTTTGAAGTACACATTGCAGTCACAAATCAAAATAAAACATCTGAACCAATAAATCAATGTTCTGGTTTACTTAAACCTTTGTATATTCCACAGAGGAAGAGGTGGCCAAGGAAATGGACCTTATGGAGGCCAAGTACACTGACATCATTATCTATGCCTCTGGGTTCCTGGCACTAGTGATGGCCATTGTTATTGTGGTTCTTTGCCGCATGCAGGTTTATCCAAGTCAGGAGCCGTTTGATACGCTCCCTGTCCAGAAACTTTCAAAATTTCCTTTACGCAGACAGGTAAGACAGCGTCCCTGAAGAAACCACACAATAATTTCCTCAAGACATGACATTCAGAAGAGCTTTCCAAATTCTAATCCTCTATGTTTTGGACTTTATTGCAGTATTCAGTGGAGTCCAATTCTTCTGGAAAGTCAAGTGCCTCGCTGATGAGGGTGGCTCGTCTTTCTTCCAGTTGTTCCCCAATGCTGGCTGGAGTTATGGAGTTTGAACTGCCTTATGATCCTGACTGGGAGTTTCCAAGAGAGAAGTACGTAGCACCATCAACCAAAGTTCTACAAGATGTTACAATAATTTATAAAGTGCTAAACTGACTATTTGATTTCTCTCCTGACAGTTTGACTTTGGGGAAACCACTTGGTGAGGGCTGCTTTGGTCAGGTGGTAAGAGCAGAGGCTTATGGGATAAACAAAGAAAATGCAGATCAAGCAACAACTGTGGCTGTTAAAATGCTTAAAGGTACATTGGATCATTCAGACATCTTTTATTCATAACCATAATCATAACTGCAAACTAATAAGGAGGTATTTATCATTTAGATGATGCAACAGACAAAGACCTGGCTGACCTTATCTCTGAGATGGAGCTAATGAAGGTGATGGACAAGCACAAGAACATTATAAACCTTCTTGGCGTTTGCACACAAGATGGTACGTTATTCACAGTTTCATATGATGGCTGTACTTAGATTATTTCTTTAAATTAATTTTAATGTACAATATTTCTGATTCAGGTCCACTTTACGTGCTGGTGGAGTACGCATCAAAGGGAAGCCTACGAGAATACCTCAGGGCACGTCGGCCACCTGGCATGGATTACACCTTTGATGTGACCAAGGTTCCTGAGGAGCAGCTCACATTCAAAGACCTTGTTTCCTGTGCCTACCAAGTGGCAAGAGGCATGGAGTACCTGGCCTCCAAACGAGTGAGTTGCTTGCAGGCTTCAATTAGTTTCTTTAAGGACTCTCCCTCTGTCTTATCAACACATCCCTTTGTCTGATACGTGATGCCCAGCATTCCTCAGTGGAGTGGTGGTGTGTTGTGTTTACCACTGTGTCCATCCTGCCTCTAAGGGCTTTGTCTTTTTTAGCACTGCCATAAATCTGTTAGCAGGCAGGCGCTCAGACCCGCCTGTCCTCAGGATCATATTACTAGCTTTTTGTGGCCTGCTAAGAATGTATTCGTCTGATACCCCTCCATTAAGGGCCACAAACCAGGGCCCTTTTTATTCTATTTTTCAATCCTCAAATACCACTTCTATTTAAAATGAAATCCAAAATAAACTTAATAATATGCATTTAGAAAGTAGCTCAGAGTTGTTTTTCTATGAAATCCGGGTCTATTTAAAGTCAGGCATGTTTAAAACATTTGCAAATCACTGATGTTGACAGCAGTCTTCATATGGAATATAGTTTTTTATGCTGATGTCACATCTGGTTTGTGGTTACAATATGTACATTTATCCACTGAGATTCACAGAAATATTGTTTATACTTTGCAACTAAATAAAGGTCTATTTCTTCTCATAGTGCATTCACAGAGATTTAGCAGCAAGAAACGTTCTTGTTACGGAAGACAATGTTATGAAAATTGCAGATTTTGGTCTGGCAAGAGGAGTCCATCAGATTGATTACTACAAAAAAACCACCAATGTAAGTAGCAAAGCATTTCCTTCCTGCCCATCAAAAATGTCCCATTTTTAAAAGCGAAGAGGGCTGTATGCCTCTCATGTTGTGTTTGTGTCTGTCTGATGCCTTAATGCCAAAAACAGATGTTTTATGTGTCCATGTTGATTGGCAGACATCTTAATAGAAGATAATTGGGGAAAAGGGGGCGGGGATTAGCATAAGAGTGGGCGAGGATCAAAAGCATATAGACTTATAACTGTCCAGCTAACAGCCTTGTTGTTTCCAAATTCAGGGACGTTTGCCAGTGAAATGGATGGCACCAGAAGCCTTGTTCGACAGAGTCTACACACACCAGAGTGACGTGTAAGTTTGGCTAATCATTGCAACTATGACAAAGATTCAGCTGAGCTGAGATCCCTTTGACCTAGAATGCTGGTCCTTTCAGAATACCCAAAATGCTTTCAAAGTATCAAGACTAGTAACTTTAATTCCATTGTTGGTAGACGATTTTAATGACTAACATAAATCTTAAAGACTAAGAATGTTCTTAACAAAAGGATTGAATTAGCCTGGCTCAAGCTGATTATCCTAAATGGTGCAATGACATTTCTGAACTCTTGCTTCCACAGTTGGTCTTTTGGAGTTCTGATGTGGGAGATCTTTACATTGGGAGGCTCTCCGTATCCTGGGATACCAGTGGAAGAACTTTTTAAGCTCCTGAAGGAAGGTCATCGAATGGACAAACCTTCTAACTGCACACATGAGCTGTAAGCATCAGTCTGTTTACCCAGACAACCTCGGGAACCTATAAAATAAAAGCAATGCAAATGTTTATTGGCAGTGTCAAAGGTCATTTAAAGTATTTTCAAATTGCTTTTATAGCTACATGAAGATGAGAGAATGCTGGCATGCGGTACCAACACAAAGACCAACGTTTAAACAGCTTGTGGAGGAGCTTGATAGAGTCCTGGTGTCCATTTCAGATGAGGTGAAGATACATTCCAATAAATTACATTTTTGCATTTTGCTTTAATGTAAACCATCTATCCATTCACCCATTGCATTACAGGAACATATTGTTGCAGTAGTGCCACAGGATGTCATTTCTCAGAACCAAAGCAATTGATTAAACCATTTGTATGTTTGTTTTTTTCAGTACCTGGATCTATCCACCCCTTTCGAACAGTACTCACCATCTTGTGAAGACACCTCCAGCTCTTGCTCCTCAGACAACGATTCAGTGTTTACCCACGATGCTCTGTCAACTGACCCGTGCCTCCTCGGTTACCATGACGTGCGCTCTCGGATGGACCTGAAGACAGCGATTAGATAGTCATCTTTGAGAGGGACACTAGCTTGTGGACATTCGATTTTGCTACGAAGACACTTGCATGGAAAGCGGTACAAGGTTTTTTGCCTTTGTTGCTCTGCCTAAGAACATGAAGATGTTTTAAGAATGCTTGGCACTATGAAACTTGGAGATAATTACTTTCACTCATGTCATCAGATTTCTGCTGCAGAAACAGGACTGTCTGGTCAATGGGCTTCTGCATTTAAAGTTTCTATTTAGCAGACGTTGCTATATGTACGGATACATAAGAGCAGCATATAGGAAGTGCTTTCAAAATAGATTTTTGAATAAGAGAACATTTATTTTGATATAAAAAGTGGATAGCATTGATAAATATAATTCTCTCTATATATAAGATTATTCTACATTTTTATTTAAAGAACTGTCTTAAATCTCAGGATCTTGCATGTTCAGAATTGCTGTACTGGCAGCAAAGTGCCTGATTTTTTATTTCCTGTGAATATCTTAAAGTATTTTATGTACATATCATTACAGAAGACAATTACATTTTATAAATTATTCTAAATGATATAAAGTGAAGGTGTTACATAGGTGAAGAAATTATGTAAATCTCTTTTAAATTTATAAAAGAAGATATCCCTCAACCATTCTTCATGTTACCAAAACATTTACAAAACTATTGTGCGCTGCTCCTACTCTTGTATACTGTCAAGGCCAAAACTCCCAGCATTTAACTCCCTGTTGATGCCTCTCCGTTTGGTAGGCGTGGCTTATCCTGGTTTCTCCCTGACCCTTCAGCCCATTCAAAGCGAGACACTGCGAGGACCAGCAGTGCTTCCATTGTCAGTACTGTACACAAGAAAACGTGCTTAACTGAATGTAAAAGGCCTTGAAATTGATTGGTTTAAAATGGCGAATCCTCTATTGTTCAACTGTAACCTTCTAACCATCCTGGTTTGTTTGTGAGGTCCGGGCACAGGCTCAGATGGACAATGGTCCCATGCAGCTGTAATGTGTTTGACTTGCTGGGGTGATTGGGGGGGCTTTCTAAGGCCTGTGTGCAAATGAGAAAGCCCTTTAATATGCTAACGGCTCCAGCTGCTCATCTTTATCCCACACTATCTTTTAATATACAAATGCTAATGCTGGCCTTTCTAAACAAATTCAGCCATGTCCTTCAGGGAATGCAAAGCCTCATATCACAAGCTGATAAGAAGCCAGTAGCTTTTTCAAGTTAATTTACCCGATACTTTGCATTCTTAGCCAGGGATGCTCCTAAAGATCCCTTCAGGCGAATTCTAAGAACAATAGGCGAACATTTAAAAGAAGTACGCACACTGATTTTCATTATTGAGAACGAGACTGAAATTGTTAGTCATCTTGACTTTAGAGTCATATAGATATTTATCAACAGAGCTCAAAATCTCCTTTTCAGGCAGCTACACCAATGTTTGACCTCCACACGAGAACCAAATTGTAAGCAATGCGTGACCTCACATGGTCCCTCTAGAACTCTAGAACTAAAAGCACATTGTGTGTACGAACAAAAAAGAATGATAAACCATGTGACATTCCATTTGTATTTTCCATTGTAACAATTCAGCGATGTTATTATAAAGTTCCCCTCAAGAGAATTATTTTAGAAATATCTAATTTATTTGTTTATTGTTTGTTTTATATTAAATAAAGTATAATTTAAAATATTGAATTATTGCTGTGCCTTGTTTGTTTTAATATGTGAAAAAAAGTGCAGAAAATGGTCTTTAGCAAGAAAGTCTTAATCAATTTATTTTTATTTGTTTGTATTTTGTTTGAGTCAGACAGTACATGTGTAAAGACTCATAATGTCACCTTTTAAACCCAAAACTCTGTCTAGACATATATTCACTACATCTCTGATTTATCTCATGTAACAAATCATTATCAGGAGACAAACATAACTATCATTTTAGTCTCTCTGTGGAGAAAATCTCAGCCAGCTGGTTTTGAATAGATAAGAACTTGTCCATGCTAGGCTAAGTATCTCTCAACTCTGCATGGACTGCATGTTTGGCCAAAGGGCAAAAATCTATACCTACCAAATAGCTCTTTACATGCCCCAATCTGCATCATTTGAGGTTTTTTTACATGAAGTTGTGTCTCAAAAGCCACCATTTCGTTTTCAGACCAAGCAGCTCAGCAGTTTTGAACTTCTTCCTAGTTGGCAAAGGTTGTGGGTTCGATTCCCAGGGAACACACACACACACACACACACACACACACACACACTGATGTCATGTGTAAGATGCTTTACATTAAATTGTCTGCAAAATGTATATAATGTAAAAGGCAGTTAAGATGCTTTGTGAGTTGTGTGATAGCATATAGTACAGCAGCACTTTTGGGCAGTCCAGTTTGAGCCCCAATTTAAGGTTTTCTTTCCTGATCTTTCTTCACATTAATTCCTGTCAATATCCACTACACACAATCAACTAAGGATGACAAGTTTAGTCTTTTGGTTAAATTATTTGAGTCATAAAGTATCCAGTCCTAGTATCTAGTAGACTGGATAGATAAAGTATCTATCCAGTCCTGAAATGCTTATACATTATACTTCTTTATTCACTTCATCATGACTAATATTGTAATATTGCTAAAAGACCTAAGTAGTAACAGAATGTATGTCAATAGAAACTACATCAATGTCATATTTATTTACAGAAACCAGTGTGTAGTGCAATAAGGCCAGCCAGGGTAATTATGTAGCCATTACTTAAGAATAATACATCAACTGTTTGATTTCCTGGTTCCAAATCAGGTCACACACTCATAAAGTGTAGAAACATTCCCCTACAAACATTAAAAAAAACAAAAATCAGACTCATTCACAAAATCACTGACGTGCTAACAAATAAAATCCTGTATTTTTTCTCAGTGTCACATTTATTCTCTGTAAATACGTCATGTCAACCACTGAGCAGTACAGTTCCCAGTTAATGTTCAACGGCTTAGCCTTCAGCTCAGCGCTCCGGACGAGAGCACAATGGCTTATCTGTGTGTGTGTGTTTTCTCTCTACCTCTATCTGCTGATCATGGGAAGTATTTGAACACTTGTCTATACACAGAGCCTCTGTGGATAATGCCTAGAGTGTGTGAGGCCAGGAAGTGTGAAGGGTAAACATCCCCCAGTAAATGGCGCCATTTTATTTTCGCTCTTACGCTCACATGCCAGTTTGGACCTCTTCATTGAAACAGACTGTCAGAACTGACCTGGCAAATTTCAAGAGTTTATAGTGAACGTACATTTGCTGTTGGTTTGTTTTATGGTTGGATATTCCACTAAATCAAACTCTACACATCAAGTTTAAGGGTTTTATCGCAAGAGCTCCAGTAACTGGATCACGACTATCTCTGTTAACTGTCATGTTTTGTTGACTTACAGTGTTTATGATTTACTCGTATGGATAATAATCCATTATTTTCTTTATTTTTATTTTCTCTTTAGAAACTTTAATATGGTTCTCTGGCCTAATCAAAATTAGATTGATAAAACAAATAATAAAAAAAAA